>CADEHL010001398.1:1040341-1092787 GCA_902827135.1 Harpagifer antarcticus | reverse complement strand
TCGATTTATTTGTGGTCTAATGGATAGCGAGGTGGGCTGATGATCGGAAGGTTGCGAGTTCACATCCCACCTGGAACACCACTACTAGTGTGCCCTTGAGTAAGCCCTCAGTTACTCCGGGGAGAATGTCCCTGTAATCGGTCGTTGTAAGTGGCTTTGGAATGAGGCGTCTGCTAAATGCCTGAATTGTAAATGATAGTTTTGGGAGAATAAACCCCACAGATCCTCAACTCCAGTGTGTCTCACTCATTAACAACGCAACACAGAGCAACAAGAACGTTGTCTACAGTAGCCATTATTTGAGAGGGGGGGGTGGATGCTTGGGCCACCCGAATAGGGGCCTTTGGCTTTTCTTGCCGGGGGGGGGAAACAGTGAAAGCCTATGTGTTTGGGGTGTAGACATGTTATGATATCATATCAGACACATTGTAAAGGAAGTGATGCGGGAAAATAACAACAGGTTTTTAATTGTGTTAAGACCTCAAGGAGGCTATTTAATTAAATTGGACTAACAACAGCACAGAAAGCAGGAAATTGATTATAACTCAAAACATGAATGATCGTGAAGCAGATTTGTTGTCATTTTCCAATCTTCTGTGAGTAGTTCAAACTGCACAATGAAAGTGTTTAAGTGTAACCATCAATAGTCCTAAACAGAAGCTGTAAAAATATATATCATTTCACTTTGCTGTTGAAATAGACAAACAGAGAAGTTGCCTACTTGGTGGTTAGCTTGGTAGCACAACAGTATTTCAAATCTTCAAGGTAATCTGTTATCATTATTTTAAGCTTGAGCTTGTCTTATCAGGCTATGAAGCTAACGTAACTTTAGCTCAAGCCGCTAAAGTGACAAACTAACATGTGTATCGTTACAGGCTCCATTCAGTATGTAGGATTTCCACTAGAAAGAAACACCACTCGTTTTGATGTTTGAAGAGCTACGAAGCTTTCTGACTTTAACAACAGTAGAGAGTGGTGATTCCAGCTAGTCAAATTGTGTAGCTAACCGCAGACTGTTAGCAGTTAGCGTGATAGTTGATGAGCATTACACACTGTTGATTGAAAACGAACCGTAGTCATTTCCAGGTTAATTTCCCCTTTACACATGTTTGACTAAATGTCATACAAGTTAGTTAAACAAGCAGACCAAGACACTAGGTGAACATGTGTCTGTGTGAAATGACATTATCGATTTCCTCTGAGACTTTTAAACAAACCACAATGTTATAAGACAAGTTTTGGTGGTCCAGGTTGTTCATTTTTGTTTCCAGTCCAACAATCTATCACAAATACGTAAACAAAAACACACACAACAGCATGGTCCCTCCCTTAAATATCATCCTCTATACCAGGGGTGGCCAACCAGTCAGAGGTTAAGAGCCACATTTGTTCCATGTTACTGCAAAGAGCCACATCAAACACAGCCACTGATACCGCTGGTTTCAGTTTTTTGTTTTCTGGAGACAAGATTTCAACACGTCACTGATGCATTTTTGTGACATTGGGATATATTTTTTAAATCCTCTGGAGCAGAGAGAGGAGCTGTGGATTATTGTTATTGATTAATGCATCAGAGTTTCTTAGGGTCAAAAACATTAAACTCACAACTTAAAATGAAAGTGTTTAGTTTATTTAATAAAAGAGCACATGTTCAATGTGAAAAGTGACATTAGATATAGATTATTTGCAATTTGGTGCTATATATATATATTTAAAAAAAAAAATTATATATATTTTTTAAACACCTTGAATTTCAGGGGGGGTCGCAGCGCCCCTCCATCACAATGGTAGGGGAAACACTGGATAGTGTTTAATCAACGATAGGTCCCCCCCTCAAAGGTGATTGGTTCACTGCATTGCAGGTATTATTGTGATTGGCTCTTGGGCCACATCAAAATTAGACGCGCTGTCATCCTCTCATACTGACACCTGACACCACACATACACACGTAGGGAGAGCCGGGACGAAAGTAACACGGGACGAAAGTAACACGGGACGAAAGTAACGGAGCGATTTTATCCGAGCCCAAACAACTCTGACCGGCCAAATTACGTCAGAATTATCAGCATTCAATACTTAACAGACCTACTAAATATCAGGTTTAACTGTCAGGAGTAGCTAGTGTTGTCACGATACCAACATTTTAGTTTCCATACCAAGTCAAGAATTGCGATTCCGATTCTTTTTCGATACTTTTCTTAAAAATAGGGAAACAGTCTTAAATGTAATTATTGTGCTTTATTTCACACCAGAACCAGAACCATAACACAAACTTTTAAACAATGAGAACAATAAATAAAATAAATGACAAGAATTCGTATTAAATAAAATTAATACATGTCTGACAGACAGGCCTCGTGGTGTCCGTAGGCTTGCCCTCACTGTCAGAGATATAGCTAAAATACTTCCAAATGTCGCTTCTGGCGTCTTTTTTGTCAACAAGCCGAGGCGCAGCGGCAGTTGCACTCCCCCTTGCAGCCATGCTTCTCCTTTTCTCACATGCTCTGGCAGCTAGCGCGTGCACGAGAGAGGGGAGGCACTTCAGCGTGCTTGAGAGGGAGGGGCTGCAGGCACGGCTGCAGTGCAGGGAGTGGAGGCAGAGCACTGAACACACGGCTCTAATTTAAACGGCGCTTTCTCACCGGAGTACTTTCCCCCGTCATTCTTAAAGTACCGATACTAATGAAACGGAGGAATCGTAACGTTTTTAACGGCAGGGTATTGCGGTACCTTTCAAGTATCGGTACAACCGTGCAACACTAGTCAGGAGTCAGTGTCTCTCCCCCAAACTCACACAATTCGATATGAACTGAAGAGCCGCATGAAACTAGGCAGGGAGCCGCATGCGGCTCGAGAGCCGCGGGTTGGCCACCCCTGCTCTATACACTGAGTATGTGATAGCTAGCATCCTGTCAACTGCCAACAACTGACAAATGACGACCATAGCATACAGCGGAAGAATCGATCGATACACACACTCTCACTTGTTGTCCCAAACTAATAAGCTGCCCTCTCTGTAGAGCTGCACAACCCACTGAAAAACATTTATAACCTCATCCTACCCCGAGCAATTACACCAGCAGCTGCTCCAAGTCGCTCCACGTATGTGTGCGCTAGTGTGCGAGTACACTTAAGTGTGAGTGTGTAGTCGTGTATGTGCATCGGAGGTGTGTGAAGTGAGCCATATGGCTAATGTGTAAAAGGACTTGGTGTATGTTTCTGTGTACTGCCAGTGTATGATGGTGTGTGTAGTGTGCTGTATGGGTGGCTGTTGTGTGTGTGTGTGTGTGGGCCAGGTGGCAGTTTGAAACATCACTTTAATTAAGCCGCAGAGCCTGTTCTGTGGTGGATCGGCCTCTCTGATTGACTCGTATGTGTCACCATGAGGCCACCGCACAACACAGAAAAATATATCGAGCCCGGTGCCAAGCATTAATCACTGTGACTCTCCTATTGTGCTAATAATAATATAAAGTTGTGAAACTCTTATAATAACTCCCTGTTACAAGCTCTATCTATGCAGACACAGCAGAGGTGTTGGGACCCTTTGTTAGGTGAAAGCAACAGTTACTACAATGTAAAAGCAATCAATCAGAAGTAATATTGTTACTTGGAAAAACTTTTATCAGGAATATGTACAGAAGTTTAAGAAGGCGAAATGATCCATAATATTTAATTATTTACAAAGGTTTTATAGCATAATTGGGTTATTCTAAATGAAGCATTAACAGGTTCTTAATGTTGTAGCTGGTCGAGTTCTAGCTACTATAAATGCTGTTCAATTATTTAAAATAATATAAGATATTATTTTAAGCCTCGGTGGCCACATCGTTAGACCATGCGATTTAAAAACAAACAAACAAATTAAAATGTCCCTTAATTAAGAAGATAATTAAATCTGCAATTAAGGTAAGGGATACATAACGCAAAATGGGCTCTGCATATAGGTTTAATAAAATACCAACGTAGCCATTAGTAGCCATCTATTCTGCGTATCATTCAATTATAATATCAAATCAAGTAGCTTATTATTACCCTTAGTGTCCTTAGATAAACAAACCCTTCTGCTGCACTGTGCCGTCTTATCAGTCATGGTATATATACTATTTATGTTGTATCATGAACAGCCAACACATGTTCCACTATGCTGAACCCTATATCATGTCATCAAGGAAGCCTTCATCATTACTTGACGACGTGCTAACAGATTGCCGTTTCATAACAGCTTTGTGTGCAGAGAGGAGACGAAACATGCACGTGTGATAGATAGCATCTTGGCACGGAGCTGCTGCAGCATTACCGCCGCTGCCGCTGATGGCTTTTCAATATAGCATCACAGTAATTTTCCATAAGCCTGTGTGACTAATAGCGTAAACAATGGAGCCCAATGTTCACGTTATGGGCCCATTATGGAACTATCAGGGCAGGCATGTAAAGACGGATGCCTTTGATCAGTGCCCTATTGTAAAAGCCAGGAGCAGGGGAGAGGATTTGTGTCTGTAAGTGTGTCTTAAGTGTGTGTGTGTGTGTGTGTGTGTGTGTGTGTGTGTGTGTGTGTGTGTGTGTGTGTGTGTGTGTGTGTGTGTGTGTGAGAAAGAGACAGGAAGACAGTTGAGGTAGGCAACAAAGATACATACAATGAAAAATAAAGGGTCTGCTGAGAAAGAGACCCAACGAAGTGTTTTGTTTCTACAGACCATTGGAGAAGCAATGCGTTGGGTAAATGACTCCCAGTCTATTTGTGAAGCCACCCAAAGTATCTAATTTGCCTCTAATGTGTTTTCCCTATACAGCGTAATGGCCCCAGCTGGTGATGTCATGCAGCAGTTACCTCAATCAGCCAATGGGGTTTCACTGCTGTCGCCGGCTGCCTCGGATGCTAAAGGGAGAAATCAAAGTCAACAAGTTAGAGATAAGGGCCGCTTGGATAAAATACACTCTAGAAGTCAATTCAAGAATATGATGAGGCAACAAAATACAGAGTAAGGTGGCCTTATATATAACATGGACATTTAAGGATGCAAATATAAAGGCTGAGGGGTTGAACAAAGCATAAATGCAACTAAGAATGGGCACATTTGATAATAAATTAAGTATATATTAGTTCTTCTCAAAAGCAACTGCAACATTTATTGAAACGTTATTGAAATCACAATAAATAAATAATATTAAAATCGCAGGAAGCACAATATTCGAAAAAATTATTAATATGTGTTGAAATACCATCTAAATACAAGTATTAGCGAGCGGCAGAGTCCATTAACTTGTTTGTTTACTTTTGGAAAATACTGACATCAATAGGTAACACTTTCACTTCTATTGGCTAGCGATCCAACACATTGTACGTGATAGGCTAAGGAGCGGGACATCTCTAAGTGGTTGACCTATCATAACAGAGCCGGCCAGAGCAGATCAGGGCAGACTGGGCTCTGGTTTCAGACAATGGCCGTTTCTCAATGTCGTGTAAACCTGCGGCAGAGCAACTATTTCAAGTATACTACGTGGCGCCGAAGGGCTGTTTAAATGCATGTTAAATGCCCAGCATTCTGCGCCACTCTATGACGTAGTATACTTGAAATAGTTGCTCTGCAGCAAGTTTACTCGACATTGAGAAATGGCCAGAGGGTGAAAAGAGGTGCTGCAGCACAGCAGAAAAATAAAGAGCTTTTTGAACATTAAAGCATGGAGACATGTAGAGACACTACATACTGATATACACCTGAAAATGAGCATAATTTTCAATCATAGATAAGAATAATGCTGCAACAATGATTACTTTTGCCTACATCTCAGATGTAGCTCTCAGATCTCAGTGCGGCGTTTGACACTGTTGACCACAGCATATTACTCGACCGACTGGAAAACTGGGTGGGACTTTCGGAAACAGTTCTAAATTGGTTTGAATCCTACTTAAAGGACAGAAAAAACTTTGTTTATATAGGTAAATACACATCTGAGTTGACAAATATGACATGTGGGGTACCTCAAGGCTCCATCTTGGGGCCTCTTCTCTTTAACATCTACATGCTACCACTGGCTCAGATAATGAAAAACAACAAAATAAGTTACCATAGTTATGCAGATGACACACACATGTACGTAACAATATCACCAGGAGACTATGCTCCAATTCAAACACTGAGTAAGTGCATTGAACAAATCAATGACTGGATGTGTCAGAACTTTCTCCAATTAAACAAAGATAAAACTGAGGTAATGGTTTTTGGAGCCAAGGCAGAATGTATAAAAGTTAGCGCTGAGCTTCAGTCTGCAATGTTCAAAACAACAGATAAAGCCAGAAATCTAGGTGTAGTCATGGACTCTGACCTGAGTTTCAACAGTCACATTAAAACAGTTACTAAATCAGCCTACTATCACCTAAAGAACATATCTAGGATTCAAAGACTAATGTCACAGCAGGATTTGGAAAAACTTGTCCATGCTTTTATCTTCAGTAGACTGGACTACTGTAATGGTGTCTTCACAGGTCTCACTAAAAAATCTATTAGGAAGCTGCAGCTGATTCAGAACGCTGCTGCTCGAGTCCTCACTAACACTAAGAAAGTGGATCACATCACTCCTGTTCTGAAGTCTTTACACTGGCTTCCTGTGTGTCAAAGAATAGATTTCAAAATACTGCTGCTGGTTTATAAAGCTTTGAATGGTTTAGGCCCAAAATACATTTCTGACCTCCTGCTAAATTATGAACCATCCAGATCTCTCAGGTCTTCAGGGACTGGTCAGCTTTCTGTCCCCAGAGTCAGAACTAAACATGGTAAAGCAGCGTTCAGTTATTATGCTCCAAATATCTGGAACAAACTCCCAGAAACCTGCAGGTCCGCTGCAACTCTGACTACTTTTAAATCCAGGCTGAAGACTTTTCTTTTAGTCGCTGCTTTTAATTGAACTATTCACATCTTAGACTGCACTGTAACTTTTATCCATGTATTTTTTCTTTTAATGTTTATTTTATATATATATATAATATATAATCTTTTCTTTTTAATGACTGATTTTAAATGCCATTTTCTTAATGTCTTTCATTTTTTGTAAAGCACTTTGAATTGCCTTGTGTTGAAAGGTCCTATATAAATAAACTTGCCTTGCCTTACATCATAACACCAGTAATCAAAGTGCAAATTAGTTATTTTTTTCAAATCATAACATGGACTGAGGGGAAGATGTTTTTATATTATTTTAAACACAACAAGTGATGACAGCCTCTAGTGGATTACTGCTAGTAAAAAGTGAGTGATTTTTGGGTCATTGGACCAATTTCCAGAAGTGAGTGCTTTTTCCACTCCACTTGTTGCGTTTTGTCGACAGAGCTCTCTCTCTCAGGATGAGTCATGCCATGCTCACCTCAAAACCCAGCAAACCTCAGCTGTAAAAGCTGTCCTCAGAATATACTCTGCTTTTTTATCCAATTAATTGCACTTTTCATAACTGTACAAAGAGAGGAGAAATAAAAGGAATAAAACTACTATTGTACCAAAAACATCAGATATTCTTAAGCTCCATTGAGCCACACTGAGATCAGCATGTAGCCTTGACTGTTTTCTTCCTCAACATCATCTCTCTCTTTTACGTTTGCACACAGATAATTCACTACTAGCGATAATATGAGTCATGAATACAGTTCTGTGTATTGTGTGAATTACACAATATGTGGGTTTTTTATTTATCCATGTCTCTTGGTGTTACTATGCAAGTTGTCATGATTGAGGATGCCTCTGCACAAATGTTGCCTAGTAACATTACAGCAGTGGCGAACCGTCAGGGCCTTTCAAGGTATTCAGAGAATACCCTGGAACAAACAAAAATTAATTATATAAATAAAATGTAATAAAATGTATATAAAATGAATAAATGAGAATGGTATCTGTGTTGTTGATCTGTAATATTACAGTGTTACGTTGATGTGTTTGTCCTTCTCGGACCATGCACTTCACATTTCAGTGGTTTTGTGTTAGAAAAGAAAGCAACCAATCAGATATTGTTCTGGGTCTCTGGGTAGAATATCCTTCAACAAGGTATTCTACGTCCTTGATCGAATGCCCTGGCCGTTGCACTGAATGAGAGCGTACGTTTGGACTGACAGTTTGATCAACCAATCATATATTGATTTGTAGCCAATGGGCGTATTCTTTCAGAGTTTCCCTCGGTTCCAGGGTATTCTAGAACAGAGGTTCTCAATTGTTTTTCAGCCAAGGACCCCTTACAAGATAGAGAATACACGAAGGACCCCCTCATTCTGATTTGTGATTTTGGGCTATATAAATAAAAATTGACTTGATTTGACATGTATGTCGCTTGGAATAATCTGACGTAGCCTATTTTTTACACTTCTATAGTCTTAGTTATGTGAAAGAACAACACAAGAGAAATGTTTTAGAAAGATATTAGATATGTATTAAAAATATTTGCACCATCTCAACACAGAATACCCATAAAACAATCAATCAATTAGCTGCAAGTAACACTGTACCTAAACAAAATATCAAAGGGAAATCAAGAGAAAAGTGATAATTTGAAGTGCATTTCAGAACACACACACACACACACCCACACCCACACACACACACACACACACACACACACACACACACACACACACACACACACACACACACACACACACACACACACACACACACACACACACACACACCAAGTGTGTCACTCTTAGTTAAATGATTTATAAAAGTCTAATCACAACATAAATGCAGGCTATAAACAATTGAACACATGCCTGCATTGCAACATATATCAAGTAAATTGCAAAACAACTGCATTGCTACAATCCCAAACCACTACTTGTAATGGCAGCCAGCTCTGGACACTATTGGAGTGATGCAAGGCAGTCCATGAAGCTGATTGCTTCTCTCTGCAAGTGAAGACACGCAAGGTGTGGCTCTTAGTGTGGGTGGGACCTTGGACATGCTGCGTGATGTTAAAGCACTCCAATAGTGACAGAAACTCAGCGGCAAAGGTGCAGGTGCTGAAGTCCACGTGGATGTTAAAATCACCTAGCAGTAGTGTGGATGGGGACATGGAGCAGATTGAGGTGAGAAGCTCAGACAACTCAGACATGAATGAGGTGGAAGGTTTGGGGGGGCGGTAAATGAGGACGACCTGCTGCTTTGAGGGGGCAGCCACTGAGAAGGCAATGCACTCAAGTGAGATTTTATTCGTCACAAGCAGCTGTTTGACAGGGATATATTCTCTGTGGATGACTGCCAGCCCACCACCACGACCAATGGAGCAGGGCTGTTGGAGATAAGCATAACCTGGGGGGGGTGGCTAGGTTGAGTGTGAGGAAGTCCTGTTGGTTTTGCCATGTCTCAGTGAGGCAGAGAAAATCCAATTTCCTATCAATGATGATTTCATTAATAAGTGATGCTTTGTTGTTAAGGGAGCGGGTATTTAACAACATGAATGTGGGGGAGTTGTTATATGTTGCAATGGCTGGTAAAACAGTGATGCCATCAACACAGGCCAAGGGCTTCAGGTTAACACTGCACACGTGTGGTTTGTTGTGATGATGTAAGTGGGCGGTGACGGGGCGCCGGGACCACACAGTTGGGATAGTGTCAGCTGAGCCGGTGTAAACAAACCCACGTTTGGAACATCTATGGACATACCTGGGTCTGCCAACTCGTAACAGCCCGAGGTATTCATTGACTGACAGACATAGAGGGGGGGTAGTGAAGTGGTTGATCCTAAAAAGTTGCGAGGCAGAGTAACGAAGCATCACGATGGTATGATGCTAACGTTAGCACAGCGTTAGCTGTGGTCGCGGATCAGCCGGGAGAATGCGCTATCAGCCAAGAGTACAGATGAACCAGGACAGCAGGCAGCCTGTCCAGGAAGCGACTCAAGGACGGACAGCACTGAGGAGAGATGGTGGAAGTTGAAGATGTTTGCCGCAGAGGAGCACCGGTGGTGGCCAGTGCAGGCTAGCATGAGCAGGTAGAACTAGGCTAGTGTAGTGCCAGGAGATATGGGAGTCGGAGGCGGTGCATCGAAGGTGCAAAAGGGTACTTTAATGAAGAGCTGCACAGGACATGTTGTCGGGTCGCAGCCCGGGTCGACAAGAGGAAGAAACAGGAGGGCACACAACATATATAGGAAGCAACACAACATGTCCGTGTAGGAACAATACCCCCAACTATAGTTCCATGTGTGGATTATGAACCAGTGTTAAATAGGTGGTCACCACACAAGCCCCCCCAGAATTCAAACATGGAAAGAAAAATATATCCCCACGTCGGTGGAGGAAGCACCACAGGGGCCGAGGAGGGTGGGGCCGGGCCATGGAACGGGCCGTCGGAAGGGGGCCGCAGGAGAGGGCAGGGTTTTAACGAGGGCGAGGGCATCCTCACCGGGGGTGGGAGACGGGCCGGAACGGGGCCGCAGTAGGCGTCGTAAGGGGGCCGCAGTGCTGCGACGTGGGGACGGCGTGAATATCCCGGTGGTCCCCAGCAGGGAGGAGCGCTGCCCGGCCGCAGGCGAGGGCACAACGGCAGCGGGCACAAAGTCCTCGGGGGGGAAAGAACCGGGTCCCCGGGGGGCAGGAGCAGCATCCCCGGGAGGAAAGAGCCGTGGACAGGGGAGAGGCCAGGCAGGGTCCCGGAGCGCGCCACCAAACGGGCCGATGAAGGCATGGGGACGTCCGAAACCGCCGAGGCGAGACGGGGTCCAGGAGTGCACCACCCAGGCGTCGATGAACGTGAGTGGCGTCTGGAGCCGCCGTCGAGGTGAACCGTGAGCCGCGGTAAGAAGAGAGGCCAGGCAGGGTCCCGGAGCGCGCCACCCACGGGCCGATGAAGGCATAGGCACGTCCGAAACCGCCGAGGCGAGACGGGGTCCAGGAGTGCACCACCCAGGCGTCGATGAGCGTGAGTGGCGTCTGGAGCCGCCGTCGAGGTGGTGAAACAGGTGAGAGTGTCCACACGAGGTCGACCAGACATGGTCGAACCTCCTCTCAGGCACCAGAAAAAGCTCAAAAAGGGCCGTACTGTCCACGGTCAAAAAACAGGTGGGCGAAATAGTGAGAGGATTCACACGAGGCCAACCAGACATGGTCAAACCTCCTCTCAGGCACCAGAAAAAAAAAAGGTCGATAGCCGTTAGCAGCTAGCCGTTAGCTGAGGCCGTTAGCTGGCAGCCATCGGTAGCTGCTAGCCGTCGTTAGCCCCACGTGGATAGCTGCTAGTCGTGGTTAGCTAGCGCCGCTGGGACGTGCAGCCGCACGCCCCGAAGAAACAGCCCCATGAGGTAGCCATGGGGTTGCTGGTCGACCCAGCAGGTCGTGCATCGTCCCCCCGATGCGGGAACGGCGAGCAACGTCTCCAGCCTTCTGCGGAGCACGCACCGAGCCTCAGTCCGCGTGCCGGTGGCAGCCACGGACGTCTCCAAAAAATCCCCGGCATTTCGAGAAAGGAACCTGAGTTCCTTTTGCCGTGTTCGGCTTCGTCTCGGAAACTTACCCAGACGTGTCAGAATCACGTCAGGGTCACCAGTGTAGTGCCAGGAGATATGGGAGTCGGAGGCGGTGCATCGAAGGTGCAAAAGGGTACTTTAATGAAGAGCTGCACAGGACATGTTGTCGGGTCGCAGCCCGGGTCGACAAGAGGAAGAAACAGGAGGGCACACAACATATATAGGAAGCAACACAACATGTCCGTGTAGGAACAATACCCCCAACTATAGTTCCATGTGTGGATTATGAACCAGTGTTAAATAGGTGGTCACCACACTAGCTTCTGATCGCCGTCAGACTGGCTGGCTGGAGAGGACGTTGTTGTGTCTTTTACGGCAGAACAAAATCAAACAGCAGCTAAGCAGGTGATACAGTGAAGCAGGATCGGGACTCAAAACGGGAAAATGAGACGGAGAATCGGGCTTGTCGTCAGATGGAGCCACTAACGTTAGCGATAGCGTTAGCCCTGAAGCAGGAGCAACATTAGCAGGTGTAGCAGGGTGGACAGGTCGGAAGCGGAGCATCCGTAAAAAGTTGCGATCGGGTGTTACAAAAGTGTCCAGAACAGCGTGTGCAAGCCACTGCATGTATGGAAACTGAGGTAGAAACGTTGGTCCAAAACTCGGCAGATACATTTTCGGACAGAGAAGCGGCGAACAGACAACGCCAGCGTCCTCTCTCTCCAAAAGTGTTGGGTCAGAACAACAAAAAATAAATAAAAATAAAAATAAAAATCTAATGAATCAAAGGACCTAAACAATAAGCGTTGTTTGGCAACGGCGTGTGGCCGCAAAGTATAGCGCAGCATTATGCATATGTTTATATGAGGGGTCAAAATCCCACGCTCATAAAATGCTCATATTTTTTTCTCTTCATTCCCCACGCCTCTAAATAAATAAATATACCAATGTAAGGAAAAGTAAGGAAGTTTGAGCAGTGTGGGTTTTATATGAACAGAGTTAAACATATTTCAAAACCCAAAGTGTAATAACTGCAGGTGCCTTCCTGTCAGAATGACAAAGCTCCTCAGTGAAGCACGAGCCCATGTTTCACTACATTAAGTACAACTTATAAAAAAGATCAGTTCAGTGCAACTCATGTCGTCTTAGTGTTATTGCATGATGTTAAAATTGGTTTGCCATGAATTTAGTGATGGATTGTAAACATTTGAAATGTAGCATTTAAGTGTTTCTCAGTTACTGTTGTTTTAATAAATCAGACACCGATGGTGCAGCGCTGTACTGTACCTCTTTATAGGCATGTTTTTTTCAAAGGGGGACATTATTGAAAAGAGTTTGAGAATCACTGCTCTAGGGCATACACATTGATAGTATACCAACACTATGGCATAATAGTCAAGCCAAGATGAGGTTATCCTAATTCTCTACTCCCCAAAAATAAATGGTAACGCTTTTTTGTCTTGTTCTAAAACTTTGTTTTAGAACAAACATTTGTGAAATAGACAATAATTTCAATAACATGACAACCAAAGCTATTTATCAAACAAAATTGGCCAACTTCTGCTGGTTTGAGTTATTCAAATGTGAGGATTTTAGTTTTCTCTGATTTATATCATTAGAAATTGAGTACTCTGATTGTTGCACTGTTTCTGGATACTAAACGATCTTCAGTTTTTAAATTATTATTATTAAATAACATTTGACGATTTTCAACACTGTCTGATGAACTTTAAACCAATCGATTAATCCGGAGGAGAGCGAGAAAGATATACTGGAATTGTTCAGTTTAGTTGTAGCCCCCCCCCCCCCTCCAATCATCGCTTCGTCTACTGGAAGTGTATCTGTTACTTGAAAACGGATGCTTGTCCATTAAAATGTTCTGCAGGATCCACGCCCTGCACCTAAAGCTGCTCCATCACGCTGCCTCGGCTGTTGTTGTTGTTGTTGGCGGCGAGATGTTTAAAATGAGGCGCCTGACAACAGATAACATCTGAAAGGCACTGAATCCATTATGGCGGTTGATGTTCCAGGAAAGGGTGAGGAGGAGAGAGACTAGTCTGGAGGTTTGGAGTTAGAAAGGGCAGGAAAGGAGGGAGGTGAGAGGAGACAAAATGGGGGAGAAAGGAGACGCCGTTTCCTCAATCTCAGTCTCTCAGCGCTGGGGTTGCATTGATTTTTAAGAAGGTCCACAGTAAGAGAAAAATAAAGTTTTGCTTTTAATTCTTTGGAGAGGAAATATTCTGCTAATTTCCAGGGTCATATTTGTATTCAGTGCCTTTACTGTGACATCTGTCCATGCTTTCATGTTCAAAAAGCTCTTTATTTTTCTCATACTGCCACTTTGAGATGTCCCACCCCTTAGCCTATCGTACAATGTGTAATGAGTGTTACGTAGTGATGTCACTTTGTTCCTGAAGTACACAAAGGAGTCTAACGGAGGCATCCAGGAGAGGGGAACACTGAAGGATAATAGGGTTTCTTTTAAGGTGCACTAGACACTTCATCAATATATTTAGTGTAGATCTGCTTTAATTGTGATTGGCTTCATCAGTTTCAGATAGTATTAACAGAAACAGACACTTAGCAGGTGATCCAAACAAAAAGCTGAACTCTCAGAATAATATTTCCATTACAATACTAAACAAAAAGGGAGTACAAGACAAGACCGCTTTCTGGGCAAGCCTTTCAAAACATTCAAAACTCAAATGATCAGAAAGTAGCTTTTGATGCCAACGCCACAATGCTGCCGACGGCGGCACGCCAACACATAATGTAACATTAACCAAAGTGCTGGTGCCTCTCAGTCACAAAGTCTTTCTCCACTTCTTTTATAGGCAGATGGAGCGATGCATGCTTCATGTCTGAAACGTGGTTGTGCACATGTGAGAAGAGCCAGCTGCAGTCGCATTAATCCACGACATCGCTGCCATAACGTTCCTCGATTATGAGGATAATTCACACAGCTGGAAGGCACGACCGCCAATCAAATTAACCGGTCAATTACACTTCTAGCGTGCCGCGCGAAAAACGCAACCGATTACCTGCACTTGTCCAGATGTGAGCTGAAGGTAGAGCCAGATGTGAAGACGTGAAGTCTGCGGTTAGTAAATTACAACTCAACTTCGGTTAGTAAATGGGGAGTTATGGAAATGTGAACGGCTCTTTTAATATCAGCAGTAAAGACAGATGAGATTTTAACAGCTGCTTTGTGAAGAGTAACGCTCAGGACTGTAGAGTTAGCGCTGATAGCAAACATCCTGCTGAGATCATGCTTCACAGGAAGTAGAACCTCTGATTGAAACTACATCTGTTTTCTTCCTGACACACAGAGGGTCAAAGGTGATTTGGAGGAAGGTATTGTCAGTGGTTATTGTTGAGGAGACATGGGAAGATATCTGGAATTATGCCAGAACGATATCCATATGTTCCAGAACAAAAGTTGAGTATCACACACAGGATATATACGGTAAATCCCCCTCATCAGAGGCACTGTTTTAACCCCTCAAGTTCCCACATAAGAGCCACCATGCTGTAAACTGCAGAAACACTGGTCAAAAGGTTCACAGACAGAACTGCTGTCTTTGACTTTCAGGAATAAATCTAACTTCTGCTGCTGCTGAAGATTATATAATGACCTACATTTCGCTGCTAGGATATATTACTTGATGGACTAGTGAAAAGGGCTCATCTCTTAAGATATATTTCAGTTGGTTCCATTTGAATATCTTACACATATTCTACATCTCAAATCTGACCAGTTCTATAACATCTTGCAACCTTACTTCCATTTCTGTGGGCATGATTTGTCAGCTTTGATTTAAAAAAGGACCCCCTGAACTGTATCGACTGCAACCTCCTGTGCATTTTCAAAAAAACGAAGAATTGTTTCTACGACAGGGCACAATCCAAGAATTAGGACTTTGGAGCATTGACTGAGAACAATGATGAAGTGTGTGTGACAGATTCAAGTCTTGGCCAAGGAGAAAAACAAGTGAATTCAAGAGTACTGTCACATTGTAAGCCACCACATTTGCTAAAGCACAGCCATTATCCATCCTTATGTATCATTTCATTTTGATGGATCCGCAAATCCTCTTCTTAAAAAACTGTATTGTCTCTGACTTTCTATCTCCTCCACCTAGCAGAGAGCACTGTCTTCACTCTTATCAGTTATATGTGAAAAGATATGTGTACAGATTCAGGTTACAATGTTTTAACAAGTGCATATACTAATAGATAGAACACAGCTAAATAATGACTTAACTAGGAGTGTTTATCTGCTTTCTATCAGATGTTGCTGGCATGATATATTAGGCTATACAAAGTCAAATGTCTCGATTATAGCTCATGTGTCAAAGATTATGTGCACTGACTGCAGTTTCCCCCTGAAAAAAGTCAAACAGAAACTAAGCGACTGTTTGTAATTCACCTCACATTTGAGAGCGAGGCTGCGGCACAACGGCCAGACTGACAACCTTATCCACAGCCGGGAAATAAAGCTAACTCCCCTGTGTTTCCACCTTCTCTGAGAGAGTGATGGAGTGAATTATTCTGCAGCTCCAACAGTCCATACTGATGAACCGTGAAATTGTGATTTGTTGGAGAAACTCTGGATGGAGATTGTATAATTAGTGTTACTGACTAACAAGTATATGCACCACTAGTGACCGACACTTTAATAGACCGGCTACTAGTTGATTCCCTAAATGCATTCATGAACTTTCTTTTAAATCCCAAACGAGTCATGATAAAATCGGTGTTTCTAGATGCAGAGATGAATAACATCCAGGCTAAGGGGAGTTTCAGCTAATGTAAGGAGTATGAGCTGTTAAGAAGGAGGAAGTGTTGGGGTGAAGTCTTACCAAATCTCTGGGGCTCTGCATCTGCGGCTCAGCGTTCTAGAGGATGAAGAAGAAACACAATTATTCAAGCAAAACATATTTATTGATTGGAACAAGTGAAAATTAAAGGGGCCCTAGTATGCTGATGTTCAGGTGTATATCAGTATGTAGTGTCTCTACTTTAAAGAGTCCTCTCCTGCTGATGTTCAGGTGTATATCAGTATGTAGTGTCTCTACTTTAAAGAGTCCTCTCCTGCTGATGTTCAGGTGTATATCAGTATGTAGTGTCTCTACTTTAAAGAGTCCTCTCCTGCTGATGTTCAGGTGTATATCAGTATGTAGTGTCTCTACTTTAAAGAGTCCTCTCCTGCTGATGTTCAGGTGTATATCAGTATGTAGTGTCTCTACTTTAAAGAGTCCTCTCCTGCTGATGTTCAGGTGTATATCAGTATGTAGTGTCTCTACTTTAAAGAGTCCTCTCCTGCTGATGTTCAGGTGTATATCAGTATGTAGTGTCTCTACTTTAAAGAGTCCTCTCCTGCTGATGCTCAGGTGTATATCAGTATGTAGTGTCTCTACTTTAAAGAGTCCTCTCCTGCTGATGCTCAGGTGTATATCAGTATGTAGTGTCTCTACATGTCTCCAAATGCTTTAATGTTCAAAGAGCTCTTTATTTTTCTCATACTGCCTGTGCTGCAGGACCTTTTTTCCCCCTCTGTCTGAAACCAGAGCACATTCTGCTCTGATTGGTTGGCCGGTTATGTTGTGATTGGTCAACCGTTTCAGGCAGGGGAACTTTGTCATGTTAGCCTTTGCAGACCATTTACAGGCACACAAACATATTAAACACTATAGGAAAGGGATACACCGAAAAGCATAATAGGGCCTCTTTAAAGACAACAAGAAGCTGTGGAAAGGCTTATGGATAACTGAAGCGGCGTGATGAGTAAAGAGAGATGCAGAATGAGAACATGATCAATCCCAGCAGACTGAGGACAGACTGTACCACGCACACTTTAACACTCTCAGTCTGATCTCCTCTCTGAACGGAGACCTCTTCCTGTCCAGCTGCTGTAATCCATGAGAAACCCTCACTGTATACAGAAAGCTTTCACCTCAGGCAGTTACAGCTAAACCTGGAGACCCTGTACCTCAGGCAGTTACAGCTAAAGTCGGAGACCCTGTACCTCAGGCAGTTACAGCTAAACCTGGAGACCCTGTACCTCAGGCAGTTACAGCTAAACCTTGAGACCCTGTACCTCAGGCAGTTACAGCTTAACCTGGAGACCCTGTACCTCAGGCAGTTACAGCTAAAGTCGGAGACCCTGTACCTCAGGCAGTTACAGCTAAACCTGGAGACCCTGTACCTCAGGCAGTTACAGCTAAACCTGGAGACCCTGTACCTCAGGCAGTTACAGCTAAACCTGGAGACCCTGTACCTCTGGCAGTTACAGCTAAACCTGGAGACCCTGTACCTCAGGCAGTTACAGCTAAACCTGGAGACCCTATTGCACAAATTAACACATCATAGGAGCGTCACACAGATGCCTATTTTTAATTATTTATTTAATTATGAATTTTGAATGTCCATGTTTGTACTAGCGTTTTCCTTCTTAAAATGTTTCTGAAATATTTTGAGATTTGGTTGAGCAGGGTATGCTTGTACTTTTATTAGAGATGTGTCTGGTGTTTGTTCTTAGTGTCAGGATGGATCCCTTGTCTTTTTCTCTGCCAACAAAATGTACCTACGGGTACAAATAAATAAACTGAAGCTGAATAATCTTTTGAGGCAATTAACTGAATCTTAACTTTGATTTAAAACTGACGTATGCGTATATATAATCTTACAAAAATATACTAAATCTGATCAATCCAAAAATAATAGGCTGGGGTTTTACTAAGTGATTTTGCTTAATGTGCAATGTATTAATGATAGCCACTAGCTTAGTAATTTAAATGTGCATTGGCATTTCTTAGTAACTAATGTCATGATTAAATGTTATTTGCAGGGTTATTATAATTTCAAGTAAGGTGATCAAATAGGAAGTCTAAACAAAGCATACTATGTATAGTGAATATAAGGTCTGTTGTTTTGCTGCAGTTTCTAGCTGTACCAATAATATAACAGCTGTTGACTTTGTGTTTTTCATTACACTCCATTAGGGTTAATGTATGAAGCTCAGTAGCTGCCATTTTTAATTAAACTAATTGACCAAGGAAAAAAGCACTTTTTCTTTTTAAAAAGCGTGTCTTGTCTAACCTTTGTTTTTACTACTTTACAATGTATGTATTGCTATATTTTCATTAAATGACACGCTATTTTTTCCGCTCTCTCTCTTAAACCCATGGAAGATGCTGAGCCCTGCACAAAGCTTTGGATAAAGACCCTCGCTGCTCACTTTGTTCGCTGGACCTCATCTCCCTCGAGTCACATCTCCACCCTCTCCCTCTCCCCCTCTCCCTCTCCCCTCTCCCCTCTCCCTCTCCTCTCCCCTCTCCCCTCTCCCTCTCCCTCTCCCCTCTCCCCTCTCCCTCTCCCTCTCCCCTCTCCCTCTCCCTCTCCCTCTCCCCTCTCCCCTCTCCCCTCTCCCCTCTCCCCTCTCCCCTCTCCCCTCTCCCTCTCCCCTCTCCCTCTCCCCTCTCCCTCTCCCCTCTCCCCTCTCCCTCTCCCTCTCCCTCTCCCTCTCCCTCTCCCTCTCCCTCTCCCTCTCCCTCTCCCCTCTCACGACCACAGATCAGATCAATCCTGCCGTCTAACTAGCAGCCATGCAGAGTCAGCTGGACTCACAAACTCAGCGCTCTAATCTGAAGATGAGTATCGACCATGGGCACTACCTCTCATCAAACCAGGCCCGTGGCGACAAACAGCCAATAGGGTCTCTGCGTCTCCTGCTGTGATAATTGTCACCAATCAGCCGTTTGATTGACACTCCTTGCAGGCAAACTGCTGCTTGTGCCTCTAATGATGAGGAGGGTGCTGGGTGAGATCATTCTTTACGACAACAGAGGGGGGTTTTAAGGCTGTTTGCGGCCATAACTCATGTTGCAACTCGATGAAGCGTGTGTTAAAGCCAGGAGAGATAGCAGAGAATTATTGACGTCGATGTGGAGTAAACACCAATTTGATTAAAAGCTTGCCAACGCTGAAAGAATATATATATATGCGATTAGGTTTTAGTGTTCTGCCGCCTTGATTTTGCTTTGACCATTACAACTTAGACGTAGCCATATGTGTGGTTGAAGGTAATTACCCATAACATCTGGCATCATGTTAAACACAACCGTAAAGAAAGCAAACCGTTGTAACAAACGCTCTAATGTAATGTGTGCATGAGTTACTGAAGCTCAGAGTGACATCTGTCCGGACTGAGTGACAGCAGCAGCGACACACAGGCTGAGTGGAGTTGTCTGTAAGATGTAATGTGGGAGTTTTTTGGTTCTTATTGATATTCAAGCCAAGTGTGTTTTTCACTCTGCGTCTGTCTGTTCATCCCAACATCCATCAATCTGGAGAGGAGGAGAAACGCAGCGAGAGACGGAGGAGCAGAGGGAGGGAGAGGGAAAGAGAGAGAGGAAGGAAGAGGTCGAAAGGGAGGGTGACGGATAAAGGAAAACAGACCATTGTGCTATATACCCTAGTCCCATGTATGTTTCTCTCAATTCATTTACAATCGGCCAACAGTACCTCTTTAAATTCATATGGTCCCTGGTTTACTTCTGTGCTATTTTTTTGTTTAACTCAATGTGTTTTTCATTATTAATAACCTGTGCATACTGAGTTATCATTTTTTAATATGTCTGTTTATTGTCTCTACTTTATAAGAGAGAGATAGATAAGATAAGACTTTATTAATCCCGAAGGAAACTGTTGTGCCAGAGTTACAAAAACACAATAAACCCAGCAGCATAATAGTGAAACTGTACACTAACAGTGCCGTAGAAGAGTAATTCATTATCTACAGGAAACAGACACGGTCACATCATTATTGTGAATATTAACAGTATCTAGAAGTGCAAAAAAACGTAGTGGCAGATACGTAATTGCACGTTATCAATAATAATATTATTGCCCATAGCAACGAGTGTTTGATCTGCACTATACTTCTGCTTTCCCCGCTGCGGGACACATAAAGGAACTCTGCTTCTGACCGGGAAGGAGTGAACGTGTGAGGAGATAAAGAGAGAAGATGGAGCTCTACAGGTTTCCTCTGAGGCGACACACAGCTGGTAATAAGAGAGGAGTGCAGCGACGAGGCGGGACAATCAATCTGCTCGGCTAGCGTGTTGTGTTAGCTGGGGAATCACCGGGTTTAACATACTCACTACACACACTCATAATCTATACCCATCCATGCACAGGGGACTGTATGTATGTCATGAAGGGATGTGTGTGACGCTGACAAGATGAAGGGTTGAAGGAACGTTCTGAGGAAGGTGGAGGATGATGATAAACGCACCACTTCTCTGGGAAGGAAGGTGTCCTCCTGCCGAAGAACCAGCAGTACCACAGCCCCCCCCATGGGTGTGGCTCGAAGCAGAGACACCACTTCCTCCTGGGTCCGTCCGTTCAGGTCCACTCCGTTCACCTGCACAGGACACACAGTGACAGGGTTCACATATACATGTATACAGTGGTGTAGTGGTTGTCGGACGTGGGGGATCCCCGTCCCCCCACGTATTTGGAGCCCCCAATTTTTTGAAGCATGATTTTGTTTTTAATAGTCTAATAAATATAAAATCATTGCCAGTGTTATCAGTTGCAAGTGTGTATTTGTTGTAATAATGACGAAAACACAATACATTTAACAGTAATTATAATAAAAACGTAGCTCAACTTGATTTGAAGCGTGAGTGACCAGGTGTCCCACTTTGTACGGGAGTGCACACACAGCATTTTTATCATTTGTCCCGCATCCCACAAATTGAGACTATGTCCCGCATTTAAGTGACAGTCGCGCAGAAAGGCCGGCTCGGTTCGCTGACGGCCGGCACCGCCCTTTATTATTATATTTTTTAAACGCCATCGTGTAAGTTGCGCTGACAGGCGACAGAGGTCCACAGTGTACCCCCCGTTGACAGTTCACGAGCACGTCCATAGTGTCTTTCTCCCAACCCCCCCCCCCCCCCCCCCCCCAGTAAAAAAAAACACTGCATCTATATGAGGGGATATTAGTTATATGTGCTTATTTGAATGTTTTAAACCAGATAAAAGCAAAACAATTGAACTTTTCAATTACATTTAAGTCGTTGTCCAATGCATTGCTCATCAAGATTAGAGTTAAAAATAAACCTGTAATTCAAAGGCTTTATAGTTGTGTGCATTAACTCCATAGAATCAATGTTTTTCAAAAATAATTGTGTTTCAGAATCAGCACAAGGTCAAGAGTATAAAGTGAGTGTAAACATTTCTTTGATTTGATTATAAGATGCCCATTTAAAAAAGGTAGATGGAAATTAGTAGTAGAATGTAAAATCCATCAAAACCAGTACCACGCCAGGAAAGCTCTGCTCTGCTTCCCACAATGCAGTTCGGCGGAAAGTGACGTCACCCCATTCAAAGTGAAAGGGCAGACATGTGGGAAACCGTTTTTGAAGCTGTCGAAGCTGTAGTGTGGACGGGCCGTTAGAGATTCACACATGATGCGTTTAGTTTGACTGCACGTTCACTTTCTCACCTCCAGCAGCCTGTCTCCTGCTTTGAGGCGGCCATCTTGGATAGCAGCTCCACGAGGAAGAATGTTCTTCACGTAGATGGGCGCCGAGCCGCCGATGGGAACGTCTCGAGAAGTTATACTGAAGCCGAGTCCCTCGGGACCTGAGGGGAGAGGAGAGGAGGTGTGAGGAGAGAAGAAGAGAGGAGGTCTGATGATGGAGTCAGGTGTTATCTGGAGGCAGAATCTGAAGCGTCTCCTCTCCATCTGCAGCCCTGCAGCTCAAACTAATGTGAATGTGTGGATGTGGCGTTGATCAATTACATCATCTGTTTGTTTCGCAGTAATAAATCAGAAGCATGTCAGGATGTTAGGAAAACACCTGGAGAAACAATCCATTAGTGGTCATAAAAGTTGCAACTCATTTCAAGAGTAAACCGCTGAGACCAGCATTTACGACAGCAACAATGTGAACTTCAATAATGTCACCACTGACTGTGTGGTCATGCTGGACAGTGTGACACTTTCAAAGAGTGCAAAAGAGAACAACATGCAAGAAGCTATTCTATGAGATGTGTTGCACAACCTTTTTCAAATGTTTTTCCATCCTCTGAATAGGAAACGGAAGTATTAGAGCTTTTCTTTCTGTATCCATTTTACAACAAACTGCCCCACCCACAAGAAGTCCCCACTAAGCCAGCATTGAGCTGTACATACTTCATATTGTAATTCCATTGGATTTAGTTTGTATATATCTGCGAGTGTTTGCCTCAAGATGTTATGAAGCACTAGCAACACAGGCCTGTATGTCATGTCATCATTAATCCTAACAATTTCCTAATATTAAGAAAGTTAAATACAGGAAATGAAGATACACTTTGTATCCTGTCAGCGGCGAGATCAAGTCGATTTATAGTGGGATATTTTGTGAGCCAAGACAATTTAATGCTTTTAAGTTATACGACAACAAGCTGCCAGTAAATAAGTTCAGACTTGTATTACTTTTGTCTGATATTTAATTGAACCCAGAAACAAAAAAATCTAAAAGCAGTAAGAACAAATTACACTGTCTGTGGTTACGGAGGGGAAACTAAGATCAAGATAAGTCATAGTTTTATTCCAGCATTTCCGCATCTGTCAACATTACATGACATGTTAGACGCTTTAATCCAGAGCGACTAACATACTCAATCCCCACGGGAGCAATTTGGGGTGAAGTGTCTTGCCCAGGGACACAACGACATGCTGACTGCAGTGGGGTTTGAACCTGTAACCCCCTGATCCGAAACCAACACACTAGTCCACTGCGCCACACGTCTCCTCAACAAGTTATCAATCAAAACACACTAAAGTCCATCCCACCTGGACACATCCTGCTCTCTGAGCGCTCTGATCAAGGTACTTCATTTAGAGAAACAAAGTGAATATAGAAACAATCAGCGCTCCTGCAGTATCAGAGGACTGCCCCTAATTCCCGCTGCCTGTGTGACTGAGCTGATGCAAGAAAAGCAGAACACTTAGCGATTCTGTTTCACATCCTCTAAACTAATCCCCTGCATTGATGAGCCAATCAACTTCCTGCAGGCAGACGAGGTGTAATGGTCTCCGGTAAATGCCTGCAGTGTTCCTGGCTTTAAACAAGGAGGAGAATCATTTAAAACTTGCATTAGCATGATTGAGACAGACCTACGAAGCAGTTTCCTGTGCGGAATGGGATTCTTTGATTGATTTTAATATTCAACGGGCTTTGCGACGAGACCGGTGTCTGATTCAAGCTCATAAACAAGGCGGGAGTTTAATCTGCGCTCAAAGCTGTGGGCTTAAATCGGTACTCAAAAACAACACGGAGTCACCAAACAGCCTCTTGGGAGTCACTGGTAATCCTGCTGCACATGTCTGCTTCAACAACAGCAAACAAAAGGTGGGAGACGATAACATCTTTCACAGAGAACATAACAGATCTCCTGGCAGATTAAAGTACTTGAGATGTATGATCAAGCAAACACAGAACACCAGAGATAAGTCTCAAGCTAGGATGTATAAAGAGAACTGGATACAGTTCCTGAGTGGCGCATAAAGTGTAAAGTGGACCAGCTGTAGATTCAAAAAGTTGGTTCTCAGACCATCCAGGGTCTTGGGCCCATAGACTATGCACACTTGAATTTTCCTTAAGCCCCGTCTCTGATATTCTGGTCATGGTTCAATAAAATGTATGAAGCCAAAAATTAACTCTGGATTCAGCTTTTTAAACCCTATTTATTTACAGAAGGGATAGTAACTCATTATTTGCACTGAGTTGTTTACACTTATTTATCAACATCAACACACCCAACATCAACACACCCATCCGCACACTCAGATCTTCTGCTTCCTTCAGCCTCACTGCACCCCCCTCCCGTTTAACCACCATGGGGTCTAGATCAGTGGTTCTCAACTGGTCAGGCCTCGGGACCCACTTTTTACTTGGTCAATACATCGCGACCCAACATTTTGAAGCACTCAAATCTATTCAACAAAAAATCGTGCTGTAATATATACGCTTTTCAGCATACAATATTAATAAAAGTGAAGTACAGTGCATATATCCCTTATATCCTTCACAGAACTAAAGTATGCTTTTAAAAAAGGTTTAATGAGATGATGGAATCAAAGCTGAACTGTATAAAAAGGCACACATGCTGAAAACCCAACCCCAGCAGGGGAGTCTGGGCAGCTCCTCCTCGTCTGGGGGGATTCTCCCCCCAGACTTTTTAGAAATACTAACAATACTAACAAACTATGCATTCTGGTACACTCTGAGAAGAAAATAAATAAATCTATCACTACAAATAATGGCATTAAATATTATTAACATGTCGGGACATGTTAATAATATTTAATGCCATTATTTGTTTTTCACTTTGTTCTGACATCTTGCTGCGAGAAGTGTAAAGAGGGTAAGGGTCGATAGCTCCCATTGTTCTGTGACCTGTCAGTCATCAGACCGGGGGTCATATTTCATTATGTGTTCATTTCTATCTGAAGTTGTACCCATGGATGTATAAAGAAGAGTTCTACCGCAAAGTTATTCTCCGTGGGGACTTCCGGCAACACTCTTGATTCTGATTGGCCAGAAGACTCGAAAAAACATCTGCAAAGATATTTTATTGAGAAGATGATCACTACGTGACAGAAGTTTTCAAAACCGTGTATGGTCTCCGATACTTCCAGTCCAACGCCGACTGCATGCACAGCGTTAGAAAATCGGGCCTGCAAAACAAAAGTTTGACTTTTTCCCCAAAAAAAAAAAAAAACATTTCCAAAATGTTATTTTCCCAAAAACTTTTTCTTCACTCACACATCCGCGACCCACTTGAAACGGGTCCGCGACCCACTTTTGGGTCGCGACCCACCAGTTGAGAACCACTGGTCTAGAGTCTTCAGCCGCTCTGCACCCCGCCTCTGGAACTCCCTCCCACCTGACATCCGCAACTCTGACTCTCTCCCCATTTTCAAATCACGCCTCAAAACATATCTCTTCACACTCGCATATCCACCCTGATCATTATCCATCACACATCCTGTTTTTATTTATTTGGTTATTTGATCTATTTATTTACTGCATTGTCTTGTTTATGTCTCTTATGCTGGTGTTATGTATTGTGTATCTTGTTTTTTATGTGTTTGTACGGCGACCTTGAGAGCCTTGAAAGGCGCCTATATAAAATAAATGAATTATTATTATTATTATTATTATTTACAGACTCCATACCAATTTTAGTCATTAGGCGCTTTCACACCGGAGTACTTTTCCCAGAAATAGTTCCTGGGATGTTGCGTTCACACCAAAAATATCTTTTTTTTCGGGAACCTTTTCTCCCCTTTTTAGTCCCTGCAAAGAGCAGGGACTAAAAAGGGGAGAAAAAGGTTCCAATTTCTGATTGGCTGGGCGAATTGCAAACCACGCCCCGTCAAACTCTGAAAAGTTTTTGTGAAGCCGCCATTTCATTTCCTCGCATTAGCATTATTAGCATTAGCACCGCGCACCAACGGAGAGACACTAATTTATGGCAACACAAAATAAAACGTGGGATCAGTGGAGTGATGAGGAGGTGTCGGCCTGGCGATTTACCCGGGGCTTCGGGTGGCGATTTACTGCCACCTAAAGTCCCGGACTCCGGGGGGCTCCGGGACTCCGGGGGGGCAGTATATGCCGTGAAGTTGTTTGCGGCCTGCCAGTAAACCCAAAGCAGCAGAAGAAGAGGTGACGTCAGCGGCTTCATTTGCGTAATCCTCCCTCAGGGACTTGTGAACGTGATTTACTAGATAGTTCCGGGGAAATAAAAGTTCCGGGAACTATTCCTGGGAAAAGTACTTGGTGTGAAAGCGCCTAATGGAACAATTATTTGTGGGCTTAAATGATGTCAAGGACTAGAACAGAAGTATAGTACCAATTTCTTCAGCGACCAACGCACTTAGTTGGGGCTCAATTTCGGATTACTTCCCTTATAGTAAACTTACATAATGATGTGTCTAGCTGGTATAAATACGTACATGCCTGCTGTGCGCTCAGCAGTATTGACGATAAGCTAGCTACCAACCAAGGATCGTTCACGGTACTAAATCGTTACATACTACTCATCCACCCCTAATAATCAACAAAGGCTTATTTTTTAACACAACTGTAGTAGTATGTTAATCGAATAGTGAAAACAAAATGTATAACTATTATTCAAGTGCTGTGTTTACCAGAGCAACTGCTAACGTGGCTAATCCTACAACTTCCGCTACGTAGCCAAGATGGCAGTTGTTGAGCTTGAGAAGTGTCGAGCGGTCCACAATAAATGTTTGAGCGTTATAGGTGTTCTCCTAGTGCACTACTTTCTATTGGGATGCACTACTGCACTCAAACCAGCCCATTAAAGTAGGCGACTTGAGACACAGCATAGGATGGAGGAACAAGTGGAAGTAGCCGTCAGCTGGGATGAAAGATGCATCAACCAGCTGCGTGTTGTCATGTTTTATGTTCTGGCTTCATGCTAGCCCCAAGAGAGGGGGTAGATTTGGGGGGAAAACTTCAACTGGCATATGGTGCGGCCCTGTCAGACTCTTTGCTTCGGCATTTGACAGCACACAGGCTCCAGCGGCTGCTTAGCAACAAGCTCTCTGGCCCTGAGACCTGGCACCTGCTCTCCTGTTGGCAGAGGGTTGCTCCACCTGTGCCAGCTGTCAGTCAGAGGAGATGTCACCAAAGTTTTATTCCTCTCTGAGTTTCCACCTCCTGGACGCATCAGTATGCTAAACTCTGCGTGTGTTTAAGCCTGTTACATCATCATTCTCACACTCTGCTTATAACCAAGTCTGAGCCCTTTCTCCTCAAACGGTTCCTACTCTTGTTTTTGATGTGCCAGGATGGGAGTTGGGACATTGCTTGTTTTATTCAGTTGGAATAGAAACACTAGCATCCCTCTAATGTGTAAAGCCTGATGAATGCAAAGCATATATGAGAGAGAGAGAGAGAGAGAGAGAGATAGAGAGAGAGAGAGAGAGAGAGAGAGAGAGATAGATAGAGAGAGAGAGAGAGAGAGAGATAGAGAGAGATATATAGAGAGATAGAGAGAGAGAGAGAGAGATGTTCACAGACCCTCAGGAAAGAATTAGATGATACTTCCAAAACAAAATGATGTAATATATCATGTAGGGAGGTTGTTTTCCACAATAACAAAGAAGAACTTTTTAGATAAAGTTAGTTTCAAATGATTCTGCGTTTGAAGAGAAACTAAAGATGGACTTATCAATCATTTGCCCTAAAGAGTGGTGCAGGAATAGGTCTTCAACCTTGACATGAGTCAGCATTTAAGCACTTGTGGGCTCTCTCGTCTGGAAGTCAATGGTTTTTTAATTAGTATCTGTGGGCAACGCAAGCTGACTTCAACGTATTGTTCTACAAGATATTTCAGTAAACATCCCACTGATGTCTGAAGTGTTCAAGTGTCTGTGGTTGCAAACAAGTGTCTACTTACGACTACTAAACGTCATCACGCCGCCGAACATTAGCTAGCTTTAGCTTAGCGGTGGTGACGTGAAGCCATGTGACCGTGATGTAGTTCCTGCTGAACAAAACTTCTAAGTAGCATAAACGTGTGTTTGCCACAGATTATATTTTTAGCAATATTCCAAAATCCAATATAAAATCCCATTGGCATTTTGTCGAGGGAAACCTTGCAATGCTTACTTCCCGGTTGGGCCTAAAAATATGTGTTGTGTGGCAAAAACATGACTGAAACCTTTGTGTGAACGATCAAACAAAATATTTCAAATGTGTTTTAACTGAGAATCGCAGCGTCTCTGGGCACTAAAGTAATCCTTTGCCCCACCTCACCTTTCTTTAGCTGGATGTTGAGCCTCCTCCCGACCTTTTTGGTGAACCCTCCCGTTGGCGTGGCGTTCAGCCCCCTCTGAGGGAGGGGTGTGTGTCCTGTGGGAGGCTTGGCTGCGTTGCCCACTGGGTGAGTCATAGCGGGGAAACCCTCAGTCTGATCTGCTGGAGGGTGGGTTTGAGGATGGGGTTGAGGATGGGTTTGAGGATGGGGTTGAGGATGGGGTTGAGGATGGGTTTGAGGATGGGTTTGAGGATGGGGTTGAGGATGGGGTTGAGGATGGGGTTGAGGATGGGATTGAGGATGGGGTTGAGGATGGGGTTGAGGATGGGGTTGAGGATGGGTTTGAGGATGGGTTTGAGGATGGGGTTGAGGATGGGGTTGAGGATGCTGATGGGAGTGTGGGTGCGTTTGAGATCCGTGTCGGGACATCCTGTGTGGGGCGTGATCGTTTCCGGACACGGTGCTTCCGGAGAGAGAGTCGGGGCTGAAACGTCCCGACACGTACGCAGGGTTCCTCTCGGCGTGGGACATCTGCTCGTAGTGCGTCTTCATCGATGTCGGGATAACGTGAAACATGATGACGGGAGAACGCATCGCCTGGCGGAACATGTTCTGAGCTCTGGGACAGAAAAAAGGGGGAGAATTGGAAAGAAGAGAGAGTTGATCATTAGATTCATTCCGAGCACCTCTCATTTGGAATCGTCTACCATTTGAGATCCGTGAAGCTATTTCCGTTGACTCCTTTAAAAGCAAATTCAAAACCCATCTGTCTTCCTTGTAAACTAATTTCCATCACCGAGTTTCAATCTACATTACCGTCACTTCAGTCACATGCTTTTATCCCATGGCAAGAGTTGTTGTATAATGTTTTCATAACTTTTATGCTATGACGTTTGTATTTTGTTTTTGAGGCATTTCTTGTGATTTGGGGCTATGATACATTTTGATTTGATTTGATCACAGGTCACAGCAGCTTGTTAAAGGACATACCACATATAAGTTGAAGTATATTTTATACATGTTAACATCAAGAACTATCTTTTTTTGTACTGCATATTCTATAATATAAAATGTATAGAATAAGTTAGCACATTCTCTCTCAATAATAATAATAATAGTGGTAAAACAAAACTGTCCGGGCTCTGGGACAAAAAGGGGCGCCAGGAAGAGAATTGGAAAGAAGAGAGATAATTAGATTGGAATAAATTAGATTTAATTGATTTTATACATCCCAAAATAGTAACTATATATATTTTTTGTACTGCATATTCTATAATATAACATCTATAAAATCTCTCTCCATAATAGACAAATCTACTGGTAGAACAAAAGTCGTTTTTTTACTTAAATGTAAATTGTATTAGACATCCTTAAACCCTAAATACCTTTCTCATCAATTGTTAACTACGCACAAACTTTCCCAGCGCTTTAGAGAACCCATCTCAGCCCACCTGACATGTTAATTAATACTTATTACCAGCGTGAGCGGCTCTAAAAAGAGACCGAAGCCCCCCTCAGCTCCATCGCATAATCCCCTCATTTGGCTCCAGATGAAGAAGACCTCTATCTGTCGGATAGTTTTCACCAAATCCTCTTTAAACCCCCCCCCCCCCTTCCTTTCTCATGTACAGTAAGGTGTGAATGGAGACTTATGCTGGCTGTCAGTAGCAGCCGAGCCTCGTTAGCGCCACCTGTTTCAATAAAGCACATTTCAGTGTGGCTCCGACAGCTGCACGGAAAATACCGGGGTCCGAGAATTTCTATTGCTCCCGAATAACAACTACAATGTCTGTCCGCAACTCCCCCCCCCCCCCACCCCACCCGAGAGACTTTAGTTGTGAAATTCCTGGCCGGTTTTTTCCCAGACACTCGTAACGATCCCTGAGGGTCGGTCTCGGCATCTTTACGAGTTCAGAATGAATCGTGTAGCCGAGAAGATGTTATAACATAATGCGGTTAAAAAGCAACTGTTGGTGCTTCTGTAGCAACACTGTGTGTAGACGCCTTATTCTCTGTTCATTCCTTCACTTGTAACACTGTCATATCTGTATGTATATATATACTGTCATATATTTATGTATATATATACTGTCACCTACCAATACCTTGTTAAATTGTATATTTTGTACTTTCTTGATTATTTCTAGTCTTTGAATTTGGGATCAATAAATTACCATCTTATCTTATCTCTCTTATAACACTGGTGATATACAGTATATACTTTAATGTTAACATTTAGTAATGATATTATTGGTTGCTATCGCGCTACTTGTATTAATTTTATCAGGATGCGACACATGATTTAATCTTGGATGTGTGGTTATATCATGTGTTTGATTTACTTCTTATTTAATGTGTAAGTATTATTTTGTTTTGCTTTTCGTAGTACGTTCATTATGGCTAAACAGTCGGGTTGAGACGCTATAAAGTAACTGGGATTTGATACGATGATAGTCACATTTTGTACATGTTTTGAATCAAATAAATATTCACGTTCTACTGAAATTAGTGGAGAATACAAGTCATTTTAAATCCGCAAAAAACGAAACAATCTGTTTTGCAGGAACGTGAAAAATAATCAATATATTTAAAGAAATATTGATTTTGTTGTCCTTTACTTTTTTTTATATAATTATGATGGAGGAGACCTTTAAATAACTGCATCTGAAGTCCCATGAGACACACACACACACACACACACACACACACACACACACACACACACATGTAATATGATGTGTGTGTCTCATGGGACTTCAGATGTGTGTGTGTGTGTGTGTGTACAGATGTGTGCTTCTTTGCATAATGGTCGCCTCATGGGTGTATCACAAATGCATTGTATACAACACATTCACATACTTAGTATACATGTATGCTGACAGGTTCAAATCAAATCCAAAACAAGTATGCATCGCTGGATGTTTCGAAATAGCGTTCAGCAGGTCACATTATATACGCAGGCATATAGAAAAGAGGGATGGGGGTTAGCAGGTGGGTTTGGTTAGGAAGGTAATGAAAGCAGAGGCTGTGAATATTAGGAGCCTTGTTCCAATTCCAGACAGAGAGAGGTGTTACAACAAGAGTGGTGGAGAAGCTGTCACTGAAACACGAAGGCAGAGAGGATTGCTTCAGACATCGAGGGTGCGACCTACAGGAATTAAACAGGGAAAGGTTAGCTTAGCGCGGCGACAGAGGAGAAGGTCACAAAGACACGAGGAGGGAGGATAACAGCAGGAAGAAGCGCTGTAGGTATTAGACCAGGGAGGAAGGGAAGGTCGACCAAACAGGAAGTCCGGCGCTCAGCAGGGTCTTACTGTTCGAAGCGGATGTTCCGCAGGTCTCCGTTATTGATACGGACGATACAGTCGTTCTCCTGGAAGAGGCCCTGCTGCTCGGCCTTGCCTCCGTTCTCCAGACGCTTGACCAACAAGCCAAGAGTCCTGAAAGGTTCAAAAGTTTGTGTCAACAGGAGGAAAAGACGGTGGGTTCAATATGGACTGAGCTGGTGGAGAGTAGGGGGTTCTGGAGTGGAATTACAACCACTGGACGTTTCTTTGATCAAAGTTTGAGGGTTTCACATTGGACTCCTGACAGTAAATTGACTTTGAAACGATTCTGTTGGTTTCTAAAGCCCTGAATGGTTTAGGGCCAACATGTATGTCTGATGTTCTGCTATGAAGCATCCAGAAGTCTGCTGTCTGTCCCCGGAGTCACAACTAAACAGAGAAGCAGCGTTCAGCTTGTATGCTCTGTATATCTGAAACAACAATGCAATGTTACTTTATTCTTTGTATTTTATACCCATATCAGTCTATTTAAGCTTCTTTATTATTGGCCTCTTGATGATTGATTTAAATGTGACTTGATAATGGGTTTATTTTTGTCTTAATGCTTTTTTCCTTGTCGCTGAAATGTGCTTGATAAATAAGTAAACTAATATCATATATTAACATTCCCAACAGGCTAATACATGTCACCTGAATATATGAAATTGCTGTATGTTCGACGTAATGTTATTCGACATGCTTTGTTCTGTTGCATATGTAATAGGTGGTGTTCTTTGATACACATATTCCTCTTCCTCTGGTCAGGTGGCTCTCCAAAGTCAGCCTGTGCCATCTTAATGACGTGCTTTTCCGTCTAAAGGACTAAAATAATAGAGGGATGGCTTGTTGCAGCCTCTGCTCAAACACGTACTTGAGCATGCAGTGCGGTCCTGTCATTTACATCATCAGAGTACCGACGAGGCTTATGAGAGAAAGCAGTCGCATCACCTCAGGGTGCTGAAGAGGCTGTGTGGGGGCGGCTTCTATTCAAAAGGTAATCAACGCTCTGAAAACTCCGCGGTAGCTGTGATGTTTTTGCAGGTGTTAATTTGCTAACCCCGAGGACTCCTGCGTCACTATGAGCGCACAATAAACAAAGTGCTTTCAGTAAGCAGCACCATTAAGCTGTGATAACGAAAGGCAGCGAATGTGTTCTATCAGTCTGTAGCACTTCAACCGTGCTGAGCTGGAAATGTTGTCGCCTGTAATCCGGCGTGGAAAACTGGCTTATGCCTCCACAGCCAGAGACGAACTGCACCTGAAAGGCCGCTTGACGGATTACGGATCCGAGTGTCAGGGAGAAAATCAAAGGAAAGACGGAACAAACCTAATCGAGTCTTCCCCGGTATATAGTGTGAGTTTTCGGAGGAAGTGCGAGGGAGTGTCTCCTATACATTGGGTTGATTTTAGGGGTTTAATGCTGGCCCTCGCCTGGAGCTTATAACTCAATATGAATGGGATTACGCAGAGGGCAGGAAAGTTCAGGAGTTTAACGAAGTTCAGAGACAATTCCCCTGATTGTATTTGAGTGAGAACACAATGCGATTTGCAGCAGAGGCTATTCCTCTGATGAAAGCCGGGCATCTTAATCTTGGGATAACGTCTACTCTGACATTTCCCCAATAAAAGACAAGTGCATTATAAATGTGCTTTTAGGTTGATTAAGTCAGGCGGCGGGGAAAGTGATTTTCAATAAGGCACGACAGTGAGTTTGGAGTCGCCGATTGTATTTGTGAGTCTCGAGGACAGAGTCATACTGAAATAAAGTTGAGATGTTTGTGAAGCTGCAGTTGTCTCTGTGCAGCTAATATAATAATATAACACCTTTTACGTATTTAAAACTGTTTTTACACTCTTGTTCTATTCCTTCAATAATGAGAAGGACATATTTTACTCATGTTTCTCATACTGCCTGTGCTGCAGCACCTCTGTTCACCCTCTGTCTGAAACCAGAGCCCAGTCTGCTCTGATTGGTTAGCTGGGTTGCTCTGTTGGGATTGGTCAACCGCTTAGAGATGTCCCGCCCCCTAGCCTATCACGCACCATGTGTTGGAGCGCTAGCGCGGGATTAGTTGGATCATAAGCTCCAAAAACTGCACTCTGGGTGTATTTAAACCAGATGTTAAATGCCTTTAATTCCTTCACAGCTTTGATCCAGCTGTGTGTGTGTAACTGAATGTTTTGGAGGGGTGTGTGTGTGTCAGTGTGTGTGTGTGTTGTGCGCACTGCTCAACGTATCCTTTGTATTGTGAAAAGCTGATGTGACAGCAGCCACAGAGAAATATGACAGTCACCTGCGAGCCCTAAACAAACATGATTGATCACTGTACACCAGCTAATGGCTTCATGATGTCTGCAATGCAAACCTGTGTGTGTGTGTGTGTGTGTGTGTGTGTGTGTGTGTGTGTGGGATTGTTTGATTGATGAAGTGATTGCACATGGGCATTAAATAGGAATGTATGCTATGCAAGCATGGTTGTGTGTGTGTGTGTGTGTGTGTGTGTGTGTGTGTGTGTGTGTGTGTGTGTGTGTGTGTGTGTGTCAGGTGAACCTCAAAAAGCCCAAACGACTGCATTTAAAGCCTTTTTTACCAAAAAAACAAATAAATGTCCGTCTACCAAACTGAAAAGTATTAAGGGAGTCAGTGCTCTGCTTTCTCTCTTGTATGTAAAAGCTGTCGGATGAACCTCTTGGGCTTTCTGCTGCAAAACCGACAATTATTTTTATTTTTTTAATGATGGAAAAAAGTAAAAATCCAACATAAGTCAAACTAGTATTCCTGTATTCAAACACAGCATGTTTAAGGTCATAGCTGTCAATGTATACACTCATTTATGAATACATAATATTATAATATTAAGGACAGTTTATAATATGGACTTGTATCGTGCACCTCACATGCGCTTACTTCTTTCAACATCATGTTGTTGTAAAGTATATTATTTGTTGTATCTTAATCTTGTGTTCTCTCTTCATGGTGAATATTAGCACCCTTAGGTGCACACTCTTACGCCCAGTGGGTATTACATTAATGACGACCTCTGAACTGTCGGCCGTCTCTTCTTCTCTCCGTGTGAAAGCACCATGGCTTCTCTCTGATATGTTAATATATTGTTTACCTGCGGTCCTTTCCACTGAAAGGCACCACGTGGATCCCCAGGGGCCCGCCGTCGTTTGACACCTCCACCAGTTTGATTATGTCTCTGGGAGACGGTGACGGATGGAGGGGGGAGGAAGGGAGTGCAGAGGAGAGGGGTGACACCATGTGGGGAGAAACAAAAACAGGAAATGAGATGATGATGGTGATGGAAGAAAGAAAAATGACAACAACGGAAAGGTGTCAATAAATCCAAACGGAAAGCAGGTCGGAGGAGAAAGACGGTAAAACAGAGCAATCCAAATCAATCAGACACGTGAGGGATAACAAGCAGCACTCACACGTCAGACTGAACACACGGGTCAAAGGGAACCGGCAGAGACTGAGGAGTGCTTCCTTTAAAGGGTGCAGATGAACTGAAGTGCAAAATGCAGATACTTATTGGTAGAGGGGGAATCTTTAATCCTAGGATGCTGCTGACTTCTGACAACAGCCACATTAACACATGTCTACAATGTGTGAGACTGCCCTTCTGTCAGCAAAGGCAACCCACGTGGGAGGAGAAGTATTCACAAGGCAATCAGAGGCAATGCTAACGTGTAATATTGGTGAATTTGTGAATCAGAAAGAGAGGGGAAAGCTTGTTGTGTCACTCTGTGGCTATGAAGTTACACTTTATCTAAATATCTTATCTAAATAAGGAAGTAAGTCTGACGTGCTATACCTAACTCAGGTGATTGTGAGGGTTGATGAAGCCGACTATAATGCTTGACAAGCCTTGATCCATTTAGTAAACAAGCGTTTTTAAAGTTGTGTGCTTGTCTGCTTCCAAGCATCCCTGACAAAGTGGCATGATGCTATATTCATATCAGCAACATGTTGATCTGTTTATGGCAGGGTGTCAAACTCAAGCCTGTGACTTCATTCCATGTGGCTGCACAAGAGCTTGCAAAGAATAATATGTTTATTATAAATGCCGATTTACAGAAGCACGTTGTACATGAACTACATGTCCCACAATGCATCTCGAATTAGACTTATCTCAGAATTTCCCTTTTTTTCTTCTAAATATTCCGTTTATTTTTGTAAAAGTCACTTTTTTGTCCAAAATGTCACTTATTTTTTTTCAATTTCACTTATTTTTTTGATATTGACTTTCTTCCAGAATGTGGCTTTTCTTTTCAATCCTTTAGTGACATTCTCACTGAAGAGACTTGCAAGTATTTTCCCTAGACTTCTGCTTTCAGACTTAGTTAATTATGAAGTTATTACCCTATCTGATAATAATCCAATGCAGAGGTAATAATGTCATACAATACATTATTTTATATATATGATATATTTATATACGTATTCTTATATAGTCTTAAAGTTACAACCGGCCCTTTGAGGGCAACCATACTGCTGATGTGGCCCGCGATGAAATTGAGTTTGACCCCCCTGGTTTAATACAATCAGATCAGAATGGGTTTATGTTGGGTCCATCTCGCCGTAGTGAACTAGGTAGCCATGCAAAGTGCCTTGAACAGAAATAAAACAGACTTGCGTCAGTAATGCAAACTACTTGTGCACGGTTGAACAAACAGCCTTAACAATGAAAGCTGACGGAGCCCGAGGCTGTTTATCATTTAATTGCATCCATATGCAGATGAAGTGTCGATCCGTTGACCCTCCGTTAAAAGCACTGAACACATTATTCACGGCCATTTGCTTTTGTGATGCAGCGTTCTTCACCTGATCGTCTGTGAAACATGCACACACAGGAACATTTGACAAGATGCCAAATCTAATGTGCCCACAGCTTTGATACAATGACTATGATTAGCTCGGGGAAAATGGGCCCCTTGTTGACAACTAAGAGGCGGGAGAAGCCAGAGTCTCTGGGAAATCATAGGAATAATAACAATACCATACCTGCATATTAAACTGGAAGCATGCAACAGAGCAAAATGAAAAAACACAACACAGTGGTTAATAACAGGAGCTGAGCGGGTGAGTGCGTGGGAGAGCTCCGGTGGCGAGACGACGAGCAGTTTGCCTCCACAAAAGAGAATTATGCAAATCAGGACGCAGGGGTTGAGATGAGATTTTCCACAAACAAACCTGGATTATTATACAGAACTGCTCGGCACTTATTATGGAGAGACAGAGAGGAGATGGTGCCTGGTCAACTTTGAAGGGAAAATCTTGTTTTACACAAGATTTCTTTTGTTATAGTTTTAGAAATTGTCCTTACTTGTGATTGTGCTCTTGTGAAAATGACAACATCCCTCTCTGAATTGTTGATTACCACGACTGACATGATGCCCTTATGTGTTGTCTGTTAACTAAGCCTCAATCTAGCACGACGACAAACTCAAGTGCTCAATGTGCACTGTACTTTCTTGAATAAATGAATGACAAAAGTAGAGAGAAAGAGGAGATTTAAAACACAGCATTATGGGTTGTCGGGGTTACGCAGGTGTGTTGATGACAAATGGCTTTGATAGCAAATCCTTCTCCATTCAAAAAAGTTACAACATATGCACAAATATCTTACGTTCAAACACTTGGATAGGTGTTAACAAGTTGGAAAGATGGCTTGAAGCTGAATCCAGTAATACTGTCTCGCTATTGGACAATATGAAGCAGATGGGTGTAAGGAAACACTAGGAATCTTAAGATAAGTCACTAGAAAAGAGTTGTGTCTTAGCAAATGTTGGAGAACATAAATGCTTAAATGTGATCAGAAAGTTATTGAGTTTCAGCAGGAAGGTGCTGACCTCTGACTGAAGCACTTACTCTAGCGACCTCACGGGGGTGTGGTCCATGCAGGAGTCTGCTCGACCAATGGGCTCGGTCCGACCGTTTTCTTCTTCTCTGGCCTCGTCCTCCTGCAAGAGAGCAAACGGAGCAAAGGGAGAGTGAGATACAGTCTGTCAGAAAGCGTTATCTCTATTGGAGTAAGTTGAGTGTCGGTCAAAACAAGGACTCTTGATGTCTGACTGTTCAACAATTTCCGTAACCTTCAAATAGTCATTCAGTGGAGAAATGACGCTGTAAAGTCGAGCAGATCGGAGTTCTTCCACAGCTGTAAAAATACATGACCTTTAAAAATTCTTATGCATTCAAAATGTCTTTGTTCTCGTCTGGTATCAACTTGGTCTGTTTGAACACTGAAGCTCATCACACACACACACACACACACACCACACACACACACACACACACACACACACACACACACACACACACACACACACACACACACACACACCACACACACACACCACACACACACACACACACACACACACACACACACACACCACACACACACACACACACACACACACACACACACACACACACACACACACACACACACACACACACACACACACACACACACACACACACACACACACACACACACACACACACACACCACACACACACACACACACACAAAAGGTCATTAAAATTTCAGAGCGACACCGGAGAGGAGAGCGAGCAGCGGCAGCCTCCCCCGCCAACCGGCCGCCTCATCAGTATGAAAATGAGCCTGCAGTTACAGAGGCTGCTGTTACCGAGGCTGCTGTACGGTTGCCATGACACTTAGGGTGCCTGGAGGACGTACAGCTACAGCGTAAGAGTGAGAGTGAGAAACTGTGTGCAAGGACTTGTGACTGCCACCATGCAGGGGAGCAGTCTTCCCTTAAAGCTAGAAGTGCAGAACAGGAAGTCTTAGAGAGATGGAGATGCAGATTAGTGATGTGGCATGTTGAAATGGTTCGGTCCATCAATAGTCAGCAGCGTTTTAGTGACTATAAAAGCTCTGAAAACATATATTTGTACAACTTGTGTCAGAGTTGCAGAAAATAGCCATTTGCTTCCTAAATATCTTAAAGGTGTATTATTATGCTTTGTTGGGGTTGCTGCCTAGGCGGTATGCGTCAACACGTGAACATTAATGCTTGTAAACATGTCAGAGTAGAGACCCCAAATGCACATAACCTAAACATGAGCACAACAGGGCCCCTTTAAAATGAACAGATGCTATCACTGCTGCTCCATCTCTCGCAATCACCTGTGAGGATACAAAGTCAGAACAGCAGCAATCCTTCAGGAGGTTATTTGAGTCTAAAGCCCGGACACACCACGCCCATTGTGGCTGTTGATGGACGTCAGGCCGACGATGAGCATTCTGTCGCCCTACTCAGATTGGTGTGTCCCGCACCGTCGTGTCTTTTCAGCCGTGCCGACACCTTTTCGGCCGAAAACCCACTGTTTTGCTGTTGGCAAAATAAATCACTCTGATTGGCTGTTCAGCTTAGCGAATCATTTAACTCCAGCTCCCGACACAGGTTCGGGAAAGCCCCGTGAGCTTCTCGCTGTAGAGTGAAAATTGAGTGAGAGAATATTATATTTTTAAGACGAAGAAGCTAGTTTGATCTGTGGACAGCAGCACTGTCTTTCAAGATTGTGTACAGCACCATGAAGGACTTAAAAGATATGTGCATTCACAAAGAGAATCTTGCCAAACAATGTAGTGTAGTGTTGTATCGTGCTGCAAGCCTTTGATTTACTAACTGTATAGATCTGTTCCTCTTAAATGCATGGAGGGGCAAAGCACCCATGATCAGTTACAAGACGACACAGAGGCCACAGGAAGAGTAGAAGCAGCAGGCAGAGAGACCATCACAACTCAAAGGGCCTCAGGAACACATCTAACACTTGTTCAATATGTATCAGGAGACGAGGACGTGAGGAGACGAGGACGTGAGGAGACGAGGACGTGAGGGACATCAGAGAAAGAGAGCAGTCGCTTTCTGAAGAACAAATGAGATCTGCACTCATCACAGAGTCCTTGTCTCAATACACAGCATCTCTGAGGATCAGTGTGTGTGTGTGTGTGCGTGTGGCTGTGTGTGTGTGTGTGTGTGTGTGTGTGTGTGTGTGTGTGTGTGTGTGTGTGTGTGTGGCTGTGTGTGTGTGTGGCTGTGTGTGTGTGGCTGTGTGTGTGTGTGTGTGTGTGTGCGCGCACGCGCGTGTGTGCGCGTGTGTGTGGCTGTGTGTGTGTGGCTGTGTGTGTGGCTGTGTGTGTGTGTGTGTGTGTGTGTGTGTGTGTGTGTGTGTGTGTGTGTGTGTGTGTGTGTGTGTGTGTGTGTGTGTGTGTGAGGTGAAGCAAGCAATGGAGATGAAATTAGAGAAACAAATGCCAAAAGACACAATTAAAAATAAGTGTGAGGGAAAGAAAGTCTTTTGTTGTCTTCGGTATTGGAAGCAGCCATGGGTCAATCTGTCCAATTAATTCTGGAACCACATAATTACAACCGGCCAATAAAAGACTGAAGGCCACCATCTAGTGCAGTGTTTTGAATGATTTCCCACTTCCTGTTGAACCGTAAAGTGAGGGGCAAGAACTTTTTAAACACATCTTTTTTTAAAGGTCAGATGAAGTTTGAATCTCAGCTGATGGAGGATTTTTTAATCAGCCTTTCATTATTTGAACAACGTGCGGTTATAAAGGACGATCTTCTCTGGAGTAACAGCCAATTCAAAAATGAAAGTCAGAATACCCTAAAAAGTTAAAATGTCCCCCAATTTTTTAAGAAATCTTTATAAAAAAAGTGAAAATTCCCCAAAAAATCTGAAAAACTAAAAAAAATTCTGAAAATAAAAATCGGAAAAAGACCAAATGTATTGCAAAGGATAAAAAATATAATTGTGTTTCTGAAGTGTCATAATTCTGACTTTAATGTCAAATTAAAATCCACTTTTGGTCAGGTTTAAGAAAATTGTGACCCCAATTTCTTCCACAGTTTTGAATGTGTCATAATGTATTTGCTTAATCCATTTCCATTGCACCTCGTCAAATCGTACAGTTAGTCAACACATCTGTTTTCTAACCCATGTGGAAAACATTTTTTTTAATGTTCAACAAATTAAAAAAATGCATGAAAAGAGGCGGATAAAACTGCACCTGGTGAAAGTGTACTAAAAAAGTGAGAGGTGTAAAATGCCCTGTTTGGTACGAGTACACCTACCCTGTCAAATGGAGCACAGCAGGATGTATTCATGTTGGAATGAAGCTGGTTTGTTGTTTAAATTATTCGTGATGTTTACATGACCCACGCCAGCTGTTTTCTTTTGCCTATACTTCATCTTTGTGACATGTTGCTTCTGCAAAACAGTTTTCCCACAGAAGAGAAAAAGAGAAAAAGAAACAGTACAACAAATCCGACATGGTAGTAGCTTAAGAAAATACCAGTTGAGCAGTTTGATTGACAGATGCACCAATCTGCTCTTACTTTAAACTAGTTTCCCAGAAGAAGACAAACTCCCACAGAAAAACCCGACATGGTTCAGCTTAAGAAAATCCCATCTTCCTGCTTTACCAACAACTTGAGCAGAGTGATTGACAGGTGGACCAATCAGCTGTTACTTCAACTTCCCCCAGACGCAGACACTCAGAAAGCATCGCCACACTTTCCCAGCCACACCATCAAGACGTCGCCCTTTCCCGTCCGTGGGAGTGGGCCGAGAGCCGCATTAATAATTCATGAGTGAGTCGGGGGTTAATGGCTCGCAGGCAGACAGGTAGGAGGCCGATGTTTTCCAGCCGAGTCATTGTGTGTTTCCTGGATGTGGAGAAGGAGAGGCGGACGGGCAGTTTTCAGGCCCGGGGGCTCATTAAAGATTAATAGGAGAATCCATTGGGGTCTGTCCTTTCTATCTCTCAGACTAAATGAAGTGGTCTGCGCCTTGTGTGTGTTTAGATGTGTGTGTAGATGTGTGTGTAGATGTGTGTGTATGTGTGTGTAGAGGAGACAGAGTGAGTAGAGTAATGCTGCACTTTAATGAAGTGCTGCCCGCTCCCCTTTCCTGCCACTTTGACCACAATGTCACACACAGACTGGTGTGTTAGTTTGTGAGTGTGTGTGTGTGTGTGTGTGTGTGTGTGTGTGTGTGTGTGTGTGTGTGTGTGTGTGTGTGTGTGTGTGTGTGTGTGTGTGTGTGTACAGACACACTGTCAGGCAGGTTGCAGGAATGGAGTCTAGCTTTCTCTATATGCTGGCAGCAATGCAAACATTAGGTGTTTGAATAAATATTGAATGATGCATTGTTTAAAATATTATTAAATAAATAAATAAAAAGTTGCCGAAGTTTATTTTCAAAAGTGTAATACACCTTGAAGATACAAACTCAGAAGAGCAAACATGCAGGTACACGTGTTTCCATTAACTTGCCTTTTAAATAAAGTCATATATATCTCAGACCTTGTAGAATCTCACGCAAACTAAAACAATTGAACAAAGTTGAAAACAGTTTCCAGTTATTTGCTTCATAAATGTGAATTAATTGTATTCAGAAATCGTATAAAACGTGATGTATTCCTTGAAATAATGCAGTGGTTCAAAAACTCATTAATAAACTTGTTTAGAAATATTTTGAACACTTAACTTAACATGTAAGTGTTGTCTTGAGTTAAATGAAATCTAACATCTCATCATCTGACTTTTAAACATTTGATGAATTATGGGATGCATCTCTGGAATTATGAAAGTTATGAATAAGAAAAGTAATAGCAATCGATTCCCGACCGAGCTGAACGCTTTGATGTTTGAACGGAGTTTCTGCGATGTGGAACGTGGGAGAAGAAGGGGTGCAAAATAACCCGGCGGAATAATAAAGAATTGTGTGCGTCGTGCTGGATCAGCATTCCCACTAAATAAACCTCTTTTAGCTCTAAAACTATAGATGTCCATTTCTGTTTAGTGGTGGTTGCCAGGCAAAGTGCAGCTTGTGTATCGTAACCAAACGTACAAACCATGTTCAAGTTGAACACACATAACATCTACATAGACACACACACACACTATCCATCACTGTTAACTGGTATCTGTGTCCTCTCCAGCAGAGCTCCATATGTCCAAGACCGGATGAAACTCTGAACCATAGCTGAATTAACCTCAACCTCTGACCTACGACCTGAAGAGGACTACACACCATCTGCGTGTTTAAAACTGAGAGAAATATAGTTGGGAGTTTACTTGGGAGTTTACTAAATATCTGTAAGTGAGCGCTGCTGTTATTTAGCATATGTGCTTCTGGAGTTCATCACAGCTGTTCTAAGATCACACTTTCGTTCAGGTCACTGTACTAAGCCTATCGATGATTGACAGGACCAAATCAAAAAAGGTTTAAGATTTTAGATTTACTTGAAAGGGAAAAAAAAGTGGGGGTGTGCACCCTTTCAAGAAGAGGCAACAAAGAAAATCTGATCAAGATCATAGGAGGTGACACACACACACACACACACACACACACACACACACACACACACACACACTAACACACACACTGAGCTCCAGATGTACTCATCTCACATCTTCAAATTTCCATCAAAACCACTCAGGAGGTTCATTCAGTGGAAACGCATCGCTGCACATGACTTATTTACTGGGTCAGTCACTGAGCTAAGGTTCTGCCATCCTGGTGCTGGTGTCGGATGTCAGGCTTTGAAACCGAATCTGTTTCTAACATTTAATCACGCTGAGTGTTTATCGGTAAATGGACATGCACTTTTATGGCACTTTCCCAGTCTTTGTGACCCCTCAAAGTGCTTTAACTTATAAAAGTCAGCATCCATCTATTCACAAACATTCATACAGAGACAGAGGCTGCCATATAAGTGCATTCACACTTATCCACCAACTGTTGACCATCAGTAGGTATTTTGGGTTAGGTATCCTATCCAAAGACACATCAACAGATTGACTACAGGTCTAGGGTTGCGGTTGGGGTTAGGGTTTGAACCAAGCCACCGGATAGCACTGACCATTGAAATAAATGTTTGTAGTGGCCAAACGGTGGTACTACACCATTAATGTCGTTCCGTGACGTCAATGGACCAAAAACACTTTTCCCCATTGACTGATCATGGATAAGAGACATCTATAAATAAAATTGTAGTTTTGTTTTTATAGAAATCAACTAGCCAGTAGGAACTCTTGAGTAGGCCTTTTTTAAATTGTTGTACAATGCGCTATAAAGTCGAATCTAGCTTAATTTTACAGATCCAAGACCGGTCATGATGCTGCATATTGGAGGCGGGGCTTGAGGAAAACGCAAGTTCTAACGTACTATGGACCCAGATACAGGAACTTTTGCGCTTGAGAGTCAGGACATTTTCGATGAATGCGCCCCTGAGCGACGTTCATAAGATCCAACGCTGTATCCAGTTCTCTGTCTACATCCATGGTTTAAACTTGTTGAATATTTTCTTTTTCGCAGACCAGCTGACAACGAAAGTGCCAACCCCAGAGAATTCAGAAACCTCTGAAACATGCAGGCCTACTGGTTTCAAAGTTGTAGATAAACTATGTTGAGTTTCTTAAGATCAATTAAAGCTGATGCCACTGATAAGTTTGATACCGCCGAACACAATACAGGCCCATCTGCCGCCACAGAGACGTTTGATTAATGTCGCCACTCGTCTCCGTGAGAGACCACAATGCATCATTAAAGGCAAGCTTTCAATTACGGATCCCTGCGATAATTCAATTAGTCTCCTTTGAAGACACTTTGATAATAGGATCCAGACGGGCCGCCGGCATCGTCAATAACTCCAGGATTCATTGAGCAGAGAGGATGTTATCTCAGTTTATATCATCCTGTCTGCCGGTTGGGCCGTTACAAAGGAAGAGGAGGGAGGTGCGTGTGTGTGTGTGTGTGTGTGTGTGTGTGTGTGTGTGTGTGTGTGTGTGTTTGGTTTTGTGGTCGGAGCATATGGTTAAAAGAAAGAAAGACAGAACAAAGTGCCTGTGTTTGTATGCATACCACTTCAGAAGAAAGATTATTATCTGTGTGGAGTTCTGTCAACTGAAAGTAACCCAAGGTTGTGCCGAACACATCCTGTTACGTTCTTATCTCTCTCAAAGGTTTAAATTAAGCCATTTTTGTAAATCTCTATTCTTTTCCACTTATTTTACAAGTCACTCATGGTTTATTCATTATCAATTTCATATGCTATTGGTCTGACGACGACAAGCCTTTGGCGGCAGCGGACCATATTTATTGTGTGTAGCAAATGGATGTCAAGGCCAAAGCTTTCTTCTCTCATGGTTGGTCGTTGACGTCAGAAAATGTGGTCTTTCATATGCAGATATCGGTTTACAGAGATTCAAAAAAGCCACATCTGAGATTGCATTTCGGCCAACATGTTCTACCTCTTTTGCTCTTCTTGAGCAGCATGAAACCAAACATGATTGGTCTAACTACTCGCTATACAAACCAAAACGAGAATGTTTTTATACCAAAAATGTGTCCTTTTGGCTCCAATCATATGCAGACATCCAATTATCGAGATTAGTTTGTTAGAAACATGATTTTTTATTTGTAAGCTTGAGATTTGTTGTGGGAATTGTCATTTTCTAAATGTTTAGAAAACTTTTAGAACTTTTTCCATTAATTACAGGTGCATTTGTTCCACACATTGTTCAATAACCCTGACTTTAATCATATCCAACACATGTAGGATGAACTTTATCTGCACCCTGTATGTCTAATGCTGTTTTAAGACATGACAGAAAAAGCATTGCAGCCAAAATGTGGTGTAAAACTTTTATGAAACTGATATTTATAGCTTGGAAAATAAAGTTTAGGATCTATTATTCCGTGTGCAGAAAGTCCGCTTTTCCTCCACAGCTTGTCTCAACGCATACTGAAGCGTTGAGTGTGAGCACATCACAGAGTTACCAGAGGCAGCGGCAATAACAGCTTGAACAAAATGAGACTTCCAGCACTTCCGAAATGAACACGGTGCTGCTGTAGCGATCCACTTAATTCAACAGCAATTTCTGCCATCCAATTCAATCAGAGCTGATGGGGTTGGTGGAGGGGTATCACCACGGCAAAAAATATGTACCGCAATTTCCACAGAAATAATAGACAATGGAACATCCTCAGAAATACAAGCAATTTCAATTCTCACATTTTAGGAACCGGTGTCTCCTGAGAGTCAGTTTCACGTTTGAAATATAAAATGTAGAAGGTGCGAATAAGGTTGTTTTGTAACTGGAGGATGCTTTGATTTAACAGAAGGGGAGAGCAGGTTGATACCTTTCGATGTTTAATAGAGATATCTACCACATAAAAAATAGTCCGATTAGTAAGAAGTGTTTCCAAAACTATTTCTCCTGAGAGCACGTGGGAGATGAAGGGAGTGATGGGACAGAGAAATGAAAGACTAGAGAGGATGAAGGTAGACTCAAAGAGAATGACAGAGAGGCAGATAGAGACACAGAGGAACAGAAACCTGTGACAAAGCCCGTTCAAAGGATGACAAATGACACTTTGAAAACTCTCAACTCAAAAGAACCTGAGGGGATTCAGGAAAGTTCTGACATTAGTTTTGGTTGTAACGAAAAAAAAGTTTGAGTGTCCACTTTCATTCACTTTGTCTTATGTGTCAGTTTAAAAAAGTCCATTGCTCACCGATTGTCTAGTATGTCATAGATGCTCGTTCTTTCTACCAAATTCATGCAATATTTTAATATTAACGTCGTAAGTTATTCGAGGTGAGTGAAGAAGACATAAATGGTAACCCAAGTCCAACATGAGCCAAAGAGGAACAACCTTAAACATCAAGTTACTAAACTAAGCTGTCCTTACAATTTAATTTCAATGTCAAGAAAAGTTACAAAGCTACAATAGAAAGAAAGAAAATATGAATTTGACTGTTAAAAAATACAAAATCGAGCAAAGATAGTGCATATCTAAGCATATTACATTACATGTCACTAGTTAGACGCTTTTATCCAAAGCGACTTACGTGAAGTGTCTCAGGGACACAACGACATGCTGACTGCAGTGGGGTTAGGCCCCCTGATCCGAACACCAACGCACAACCCAACATTTTGGGAATCAAAGCCTACAAGCTAACAAAGAGGTGCATTTTTAACTTATAACATCCTCCTTTATACCCCGCTGAGGTCTTTGCCCGCCCCTCTGAGGCGGTCTGGCATTCAGCTGCTGTGGACGGATTATTTAGACAGTAATCAGCCAGTCAGAGTGAACGTTGATGTAGGCCTGGATCCAACACACACTCACACAATCAGCTTGGCTTGGCTCTCCTGACAACGTCAAACATGACACAGGTGGAGGGAGAGTGTGTGCGTGTGTGTGTGTGTGTGTGTGTGCGCCCGCGCGCGCGCGCGTGCGCGCGCGTGCGCGTGCGTGTGTGTGTGTGTGTGTGAGTAAGCGAGCAAGAAATACAATACACTATACAGAGTGTTAGTGAGATGAAATACAGTTTGCCAAAGTGTTCCCGAGTGTTGATAGCATGTGTAACCCATATGGGAACAGAACGATGTGTCAATGGATCACATGCACGCACATGGGTTATCGTGCACAAAGAAAGTAAACACAATAAGTGGGTCTGTTTATGTTGGGGGCCAAATGAAAGGAAAAGCTAACATTAAGTGTTGTACTAAGGTGATTGGCTACCATGAGTCTACAGAACAGCTTCAATATGTTGATTAACGAAGAGATCAATCGTGTGGTTTTATTCTGAAACATTCATTTGTTCAGTTTCTGTGAACCCCTTAGAACAGTCTCTCTGAAGAACTTGGTGAAGGTAGTTTCTATTGTAAGAATACTCCAGATTGTAAACTAAAATATGAGAATGAAGCATCAAACTACAGTGTGTTATGTTATATTAACGTAGAACTGTATTAACGTGCCGCCAAGTTTGTAAACTTTTAATACTCTTGTGGGCATCATCAGATCTACGGTAACTACTGTATAGGCATACATTACAATCCTACCACTTTTCCACCGAGGTGCTTCCAAAGACGGCGTCCAATTGTGAACCAATTGTTCGTGTTGTTGCTGTATTAACGCCAGCTATCAACCTTTAAAAACTGGTTTAACTCAGGCACCAGTGTTTCCGCCAGACCAGGGCTGAGAGGGCGTCCACCCCGAGAGCCGTCCCTTTATAGATACTATCTCTTTACGTATTAGTGATGGGAATTCCAGATCATTTGGCTCGGCTCACTAAGAAGAGCCGGCTGTTTCGGTTCCTAAGCGGCTCTTCATGTTTCCACAGTTTAACACGGAGCCTCAGTTTCGCCGCTGCGAGGCTCCGGCGCTCGCAGTTCACACGCGTGCTCCACTAGCACCCCCCGTCAAGGCTCGCCGGCAGTACACTTTCCGTCACAGGAACACGCTTTGCTGGTGGCGAAAATAATCCCGCCAGACTCCTTTGCCCCGCCAACAGAGGGATCTCCTTGTCCTTTATCGTAATTTCAAGCGATAAAAACTCGATCTTCTCTCAAATTATTTTTTTATTTGGACGGCAAGACGCCCCCCTGCAGGAAATGCTGTCAGGCACCAACTATTTTGGATTGGCAGGTACCAAGAACCGAGAGCTGTGGCTGTAATCCGACATTTAAATTGTACCAACTGCAAACCAAACTAGCACCAACTCTATTAATTGGGAAAAGGAGTATGTGTGTGAGTCCGGTAGATACATGTTGTAACGTAATGCACCTTTTACCTAGATGAAACTGTAGATAGAAATGTGTCAATGGAGCAAAGAAACAAACAAACAGACCAAACTATCTCTCTGAGAGGATGGGAGCAGTGGATTATGGTGACACTGCTCACACGCTCACACAATGAGTTGTCAGATTGAAGGCCATTATTCAGGCTGACTTGCACAATAATGGCTGCTGGGAAGTAGAAGGCTGTGTCTCCATAAACAAGTGAGAGAGAAACCACAAAAACTCCTGTTACCTCACCCTCCATGACTTGTCCCCACTTCCTGCCGCAGTGTGTGTTGCACCTTCAGCAGTAAAGCTCCACAGCGGCACACCGAACAGCGAGCAATGACTCAGGAGCTTTAGACAAACTGAGCCTGAACTGGATCATTAGTCACTGTCATTTCTCTCTCATTAGGGTGCAGTTTAAATATCATTTTTCACTACTTTTTAAAAAAGGCATTTTTCTAAGCAGTGGCTCCTTCATTTCCAGCTGTTTTCACTTAAACGGCATGGGAGTCTAAAAGCTAACTCAGACAATAAGCATTTAAAGAGGCCCAATTGTGCTTTTTGGGGGGTTTGCCCTCTCCTTTAGTGTCAAAGCCCGGGGGCCAAATCCGGCCTGTGACTTCATTGCATGTGGCCCCACAAGAGCTTACAAAGAATATAATATGTTTATATACGGTTACAGGCCGATTTACAGAAGCACGTTGCCCATAAACTACATGTCCCACAATGCATCTCAAATATGACTTATTTCTCAAATATGACTTTTTTCTCAGAATTTGACTTTTTTTTCAAAATATTACTTTTTGTTCGAAATTTTACTTTTTTTGTTTTGATTTTGACTTTTTTTTCCAGAATTTTGCTTTTCTTGTTAAATCATTTTGTGACATTCTCCCTGAAGAGACATGAAATGATTTGCCCTAGACTTCTGCTATCAGACGTAGTTAATTATGAAGTGATTACCCTATCCGGTAATAATCCAATGCAGAGGCAATGATGTAATATAATTATTTTATATATATTAAATATGTATGTATTTTTATATAGTCTTAAAGTTCAGCCGGTCCTTTGAGTGCAACCATAATGCTGATGTAGCCTGTGATGAAATTGAGTTTGACGCCCCTGCTTTAGTGTGTTCTATAGGCTTTAGTGCATGTAAATGGTCTGCAAATACTAAAATCCCTGTGTTCCCTCCAGAAGGAAACGACTCAATTGAACTCTTGTGTTTAATGCTGTAACATAGTGACATCTAAGCGGTTGACAGAGGTGCTGCAGCACAGGCAGTATGAGAGGCTTTCTGAACAATGAAGCATGGAGACATGTCCCAGTAGAGGCAGAATATACAACCTGAAAATAAGCATATTAAGTCATTGTTAAACTACTTAAATGTATGTGTATGTGAAATTCCACTCCACAAAAATAGATTAATCAGCTTAATGTAATATTTATGTTGTGAGTACCAGATGTTCTAACAATATCCTATCTTCAAAAAGGATAATCCGCTCTCTGGGTAGACGTTTGGGGCTCAGGTGTTGTGAAAATCGCCCCTCTGATCCTGCAGATACACGGCTATCTCTCAACTGTTTTCCATTTGCTGGATTTCATTTTGGGAGCACAGCAGGACTTAATAATCATCTCCTACCCTCTTCTGTCAGATGCCTCAGATTGCGCTCTGATAACAGCTGACACCTGCTGTTCTTCTCTGTCTTTGATCGCTCCGTGGACCTGATCAACTCCTCCGTAAAACGCTCTCCTTTCAGCAGCCAATATCTCCATGTCTTCTGCTTCCCCTGAGCACTAATGATAAACCTGTGGAGTGCAGATTTTAATCTTTGATTTCTGTTTGAGTTTGATGATTGTTTGCTACCATCTGTTCCACCTGATCTATTTTTAGGTGTAATTAGATCAGGTGATGAACAGCAGATGACGGCAGGTTGCACCCAGAGGTGGATATACCCTCAGGGGGACTGTGAAGCCTCAAGAGGGGGGAGAGTTGTCTTTCATCTTCCCCTCCATCTCTCTAGTGCTGCTCTCTCACCCCGTCCTCCCCCAGCTGGGAGGCTCCCACAGCTCCCTGTCATATTAAAACCAGAAGATCAAAGGCGACGAGGAGCGCAGGAGAACTGGAGGGAGAGGACTAACAAATAAAGGAGATAAAGTGAAGAGCAAAGAGAAAAAGGGAGGATGGATAGAGAGAGTAATGGGGAGGAGAAAGTAGAGGAGAGGACAGACAGCAATGAAGTTATAAAGGGAAAACATTTGATATGATGTGAGGATGCGAAAGGCTGATGTTCACTCTGAACTTCCAGAACAGTTTGCCTGAAAACAGTTTGCCTGAAGCAGAAAATAAGTTCTTAATGTCCGCCTCCAGACACGCTTGAAAGTATGCTATGATTCATGTGTTGCTAATGTTTTTCCTACATAAAAAGTTTGTGATGTGTAATGTTACATAAGGTCTCTGTTTCTCCGTTAGAGGACACACGGCAGAGATTCAGTTGTACATGTTCGACTCCAGATAAGTCAAAGAATCGATTACTTGGTATTTATTCGAATGGCAAGTGTTGTGAGCATAGTGTATTTGTGTATGTGTTTTGTTATATGCTTAGATGTTGTTTCTAATAGCTATGCTCGGCACTGGAGGTGAAGTGGCTAATCATATAGCGGTTAGATATTCTCATCATAAAGATGGTTTCAGGCTGGACCCACACGAGGACGATAACGGTCGTATCCACTACAGTTCTCTATCATATAGACCAGTGCTTCTCAAAGTGTGTCCATTTATACATTTAAGTTTTCCACACACTCGCAGGAATATCTCCGCAATGGAGCGAGCTTGAGTTTCACTTTCTATTGCATGATATAGCCCAGGGCAACACCTTCGCCACACATGTTGCCACCTGTTTGTCCCATTTTCAGGCGATTTGTAATCTGTTCTAGAAAAACGATGTGTTTTGGGATATTTGTGGAGTTAGGTGGTCCGCGAGTGTTTTTTTATTGGTTAAGTGGTTTGAGAAACACCGATATAGACGGTTCGGCAACACGAGGCCGACAGGGAAACGCAGATAACGGTAACAATAACGGGTCCCAAGGTGGGTAAATCTGCGGACAAAACGCTCTGGGGGGGCAAACGGTTCTGTGTTTACGCCCTATAACGATCATTTCCTGATAACGATGATGCAATAGCCCCAGTGTTTCGAGCCAGGTCCCGGTATCTCGCAGGACAGCGCACCCAGCAGGAGCTTGCAGCTGGATTTGATCGATATGGACATAAACGCGAGTGAAGTCTAATCGGACAGGAGAGGAGACACACAGCTCTGCATGATAACCTGCAGCTATCATCAGTTATTCATTTGTTTTAAAGCTCAATAAATAACAAAGAAGACCTTTTGACCGGCACGTTTCTAATTTTGTCCGGAAGATTTAAACTTTAATGGACATGTTGACCGGTGAAACCCCACCTCTGCTGCTAAATCCAGCGCGGAGAATAAACAGAAGGGCAACCATGGCAACCATGCATGCGCGGGAAGTCTTCTTCGCTGCTTTTGGTGTATTGTGTGGCTGAAGTACAGCGCCACTTACAGGCCCGGCATATGTACTACAGCGTCTCCAGCGGGTCGAGCGGTCTCGTGTGGACGGACACGTTTCTGGTGCCTATTGCGTCCTCGTGTGGCTGCAGCCTCAGGCTTCTTATTTGTAATTTACATATAAAACAACAATTGCTTTTTAATTTGTGACACATATTATATAACTTACAAAGACATCTCCTAGCTCAAGAGAGCAATGGGAAAACACCTATCCATTGACAAACCCATTTTGAAAGAAAGGGATCTTTAAGTAAAGAATACATTCAAAGAAAAGTGAGAATATGTCAAAATATTTAGGATCTATGAACAATATTATCCCCTTGTTCTTATGTCAGGTATGAAATATCTTAAAAAACAATAATATTATAAACCCTTTTCAAGATGCTTAGACTTTAATTACAGAAAGGTGGGAAGGCGAGCGATGAAACAGAAGCATGAGAAGGTTAAGCAGAGCAAATAATAGGAGTTATCATTAACTGAATGTATTGAATTGATTTATTTAAAACAAGGGACAGTGTACATTAATCAACATATTAAAAACATGGAAAAGTACTCGAGTTTTCATCGATACGGTATGAACCTGAGAAGGAGAGCGCTGAGTCAGAGA
>CADEHL010001398.1:870341-1037841 GCA_902827135.1 Harpagifer antarcticus | reverse complement strand
AATGCCAGCAAATACAATGGCAGCTTCACACAACTTTTCTGAGTTTGACGGGGCGTGGTTTGCAATCTGCCCAGCCAATCAGAAATTGGAACTTTTTTCTCCCCAGGAAAGCACCACCTCTCTAGCAGGGACTAAAAAGGGGTGAAAACTTCTCTTGAACTAAGTTCTCTTTTTGGTGTGAACTCAAAATCCCAGGAACTATCAGAACTATTCCTGGGAAAAGTACTCCGGTGTGAAAACACCCATTGTCTCCTCAGTCATGCTGCAGTTGCTGTGGCTTTTCATACCAACTGTGTGCAGCACTATTTCAACAAACCACTGTTGCTGCTGAATAAAACCAGAATACCTCACTTTCTATTGACTTCTAACGAGAGATATTTAATTGTTACACCCCTACACGGTCTATCACCACGCTCAAATCTGTCAAGCTCTTTTACAATTGGATTTGAATTCCCTCAGTATTAAAAAGTACTTTTTTAAAGTTGCTTTATTTAGCACTTTCAGAAATGTACACAAATGTAAAAGTGTACATTTGTTTAAAACTGGATAAACTTATTCTGTGGGAAGTTCATTTTGTAATTGGAAATACTTAATTGTTTAAACATTTACACATATGAATGAAATGGCTGAATAGGAGATGTGAGGTGTAAGACGTAAGAATGTGGTTGTGTTAAAGACCTTTCCATTTGTTGCATTCACATTGGACGAATTATTTACAGATGATCCAACGATTAATAATCCAGAAGTATATAGGGTCCAGGTTGTGTGTGTTAGTGCTGCAGGCTGCAGATATCAGCAGTAAAGGTGTGTGTAGTCAGACAGCAGGGAATCAGCTCCAGGCGTAATGTGAACATATAAAACCGCTCACTGCTGCCCTGTGAAGACCCTGTTCCTGGTCCTAACTTATCAACATTTCATGAACTACAGCAGGGGTGGCCAACCGCGGCTCTCGAGCCGCATGCGGCTCTTCAGTTCATATCGAATTGTATATGTGTGAGTTTGGGGGAGAGACACTGACTCCTGACTAGAGTTGCACGGTGTACCGATACTTGAAAGGTACCGCGATACCCTACCGTTAAAAATGTTACGATTCCTCCGTTTCATTAGTATCGGTACTTTAAGAATGACAGGGGAAAGTACTCCGGTGAGAAAGCGCCGTTTTACTAAGAGCCGTCTGTGTTCAGTGCTCTGCTTCAACTCCCTGCACTGCAGCCGTGCCTGCAGTCTCTCCCCTCTCAAGCATGCTCTAAGTGCCTCCCCTCTCTCGTGCACGCGCTAGCTGCCAGGGCATGTGAGAAAACGAGAAGCATGGCTGCAAGGGGGAGTGCAACTGCCGCTGCGCCTCGGCTTGTTGACAAAAAAGATGCCAGAAGCGAAATGTTGATGTATTTGAGCTATATCTCTGACAGTCAGGGCAAGCCTACGGACACCACGAGGCCTGTCTGTCAGACATGTATTCATTTGATTTAATACGAATTCTTGTCATTTATTTTATTTATTGTTCTCATTGTTTAAAAAAAAATCGAACTATCGTTGATTAAACACTATCCAGTGTTTCCCCGACCATTTTTTTGTAAAGCTTTTTGAATTGCCTTGTGTTGAAAAGTGCTATATAAATAAACTTGCCTTGCCTTACCATTGTCTTGGAGGGGCACTGCGCCCCGCCAACGGAGCCCCGCGCCCCCCTCTGAAATTCAAGGTGTTATATATATATATATATCTTTTTTTTTTTTTTTAATATATATATATATATAACACCAAATTGCAAATAATCTATAACTACTGTCACTTTTCACATTGAACATGTGCTCTTTTATTAAATAAACTAAACACTTTCATTTTAAGTTGTGAGTTTAGTGTTTTTGACCCTAAGAAACACTGATGCATTAATCAATAACAATAATCCACAGCTCCTCTCTCTGCTCCAGAGGATTTAAAATATATATCCCAATGCCACAAAACTGCATCAGTGACGTGGTTTGAAATCTTGTCTCCAGAAAACAAAAAACTGAAACAAGCGGTATCAGTGACTGTGTGTTTGATGTGGCTCTTTGCAGTAACATGGAAAACATGTGGCTCTTAACCTCTGACTGGTTGGCCACCCCTGAACTACAGGATAGCAGCCTTGTCTTCAACATTGTGTGTGTGTGTGTTTTATTTTGCTGATATGAAGTTTGTGTCTGCATGGATTTCTTAGACACATGCTCACATCCGACACATAAGATGGACTTTTATTAATCCCTCGTGGGGAAATTGTTTCTCTGCATTTGACCCATCCTAGTGTTAGGAGCAGTGTGCTGCCATTTTGAACGGCGCTCGGGGAGCAGTGTGGGGAACGGTGCCTTGCTCAGGGACACCTCGGTAGCACTTGGTCTTGGACTTGAACTGGTGACCTTCCAGTTGCCAGGCCAAGTCCCTATAGACTTCGCCACCACCGCCAACTACATTGAACATGGATAGTCAAAGCCGTAAGCGTGTACAAAAAAGTAACACACACAATGACACACACACACACACACACCTGTCTCATGAATATACCCTCACACACACAAGCACACACACCTCCATTTTCTCCACAGCCTCAGCACCTCCAACCATCTATCAGTACACACTCGACTGACAGTTCGCTGTTGCCATGGCGACCCCCTACCTGTTGCCAAAGGGAGAGAGAGTGTGTGTGTGTGTGTGTGTGTGTGTGTGTGTGTGTGTGTGTGTGTGTGTGTGTGTGTGTGTGTGTGTGTGTGTGTGTGTGTGTGGTGTGTGTGTGTGTGTGGTGTGTGTGGTTGTGTGCTTTATGAACACAGCTCCAAACTACCACAGTCTGATGGTGGCGGTGTGCTGCGGACTCGCACAATTTCCCACATGGGAGCAGAGAACAGTTTCATTCATTTGCGATTCAATCTGCCCTCACTCTGTACGCTATGAGAGAAATATAATTCTCCACACGGGTAAAATCGGCCTTCTTCATTATGTGTCGCTCTATTCTAATTTCACTCTTCATTTTCTTCTGTTCCGTGTGTTTTTTTCATCGGGAGATAAGATGAAGCTAAACTCGGGGAAATTGTCAATTCATCATTCCCACCCAGCTGCTCTATTCTAATTAAATCACTGCATATTATATTCTGGCTGTGCTATACTTCATTAACATAGTGCTCTGTTTTAACAAAGGTTTATTATACTAATACAAAAACGGATCTCTAGGCTAATTGTGTTAAAGCCTAATTCTTTGTGGTGTTATAATGAACTACAGAAGAACGTATACAGAAGCAGTATGGATTTTAATATGCATGAACTGGGACATGTCTCCATGCCTTAATGTTCACAAAGCTCTTTATTTTTCTCATACTGCCTGTGTTGCTGCACCTCTTTTCACCCTCTGTCTGAAACCAGAGCCCAGTCTCCTCTGATTGGTTAGCTGGCCGGCTCTGTTGTGATTGGTCAACCGCTTAGAGATGTCCCGCCCCTTAGCCTATCATGTATGTGTTGGAGCGCGAAGCAATAGAAGCGTGAGTGTTACACAGTGATGTCTAACTTTGGGATTTTAGCCTTTGTAGACCGTTTACATGCACAGAAAGCCGACAGTATATTACTACAAGAAAAGGATGACCCCAAAAAGCAGAGTAACTTTGAGTGCAGCCTTTTTTCCAGGATGTGTTTGACACTTTTCTATCCAGGCCGGTACATTAATGGCCCATTCCCACTGCAGGGCCTCGCACGGCTTAGTACGGTATCTTTAGGTCTTAGTAGGCCAGGCTCACTTTATGCTGCGTTTCCATTACAGTTTAGTAGCTGGGGCAGTAACTATAGTAACGCAGTGTAGGCAGAGCCGTGACGTCATCTTCAATGTGAACCACAAAACCAACATCATCCGTTAGCCGTTAGCCGTTAGCCCTCAGAGCTCACAGCTCCTCATATCTGTTCTAGACAGAAGTTAAACAAGTACAAACCACAGACTGTCTGTGTCATGGCGAATACAGTCGCTGGTTTATTTATGTCTGTAGGCCGTTGTTGTGAGTGTGGACGGTCGGAGCATATATAACGTTAGCTTAGCCAAACCCCATTCAGAAAACACGCATTTTAAAAGGTGTTTCTCTGCCGTCTGTCTGCAGACTTGTCAAAGCATTAATTCATGGTTTTTACTAACCGGTATCAGTATGTTGTTACTTCGGCATCATTTTGAAACGTGTGTTACAATTAAATCAGTCGAGAGTGTTTATGTCACTAGCTTAGCATATTCAGCCCGGTTGTTGGCCCGGTAAGAACCTCGATTTTGGAGGGCCAGAAAAAAGGTGAAAAAGTACCTGTTAGCCGGAACTAGCCCTAGTGGCACGGCACGGCACGGCACGGCACACAGGGGAAATGCGCCATGAGACAGCTTTTAATCCCAAATGATAAGCTTAAGCATCAACGCTATACAAAAGAAAACAAAGCGCTGGTTGTGTATTCATCTAAATTCCAACAGAATGAAATATTGTGACAACAATTATAGTCAATGGACACAGACTTCTGCTTCTGACAAAAGGGATTCTTCTTAATTCTGTGTATATCATCCATTCTGTCATTTGGTTATAAAGTTGGGCTTTTCCCATCAAAGCAGAGTTACAGCATCTTTCCTGGAACAGAGAAAGATAAGTGGAGCTTAAATCAAAGTGACAGAGCAGTGACAGCGGGACCATTCTCTTCAATGGCCAACAACAACAGCCTGTGTGTGTGTGTGTGTGTGTGTGTGTGTGTGTGTGTGTGTGTGTGTGTGTGTGTGTGTGTGTGTGTGTGTGTGTGTGTGTGGATGAGACGAAATACAATTATGTCACTTGGATTTCTAACTTGGTCATGTTCTGTACCGCCACACACAGAGTGTATGCAAACACACACACACACACACAACACATGTGCACTTATGGAGCACGATCACACAACATGCCACTCTGTTAACAATATGTCTCACCATTAGAGAAGCCACTTTAAATAAGCACACACACACACACACATACAGACACACACACAACACAAGGACACACAGGTGGGTGAAGCTGTTCATGTCACAGTGAGGGTTGTCAGCACAACGAGCAACGTGTGTGTGTGTGTGTGTGTGTGTGTGTGTGTGTGTGTGTGTGTGTGTGTGTGTGTGTGTGTGTGTGTGTGTGTGTGTGTGTGTGTGTGTGTGTGAGCAGAGGACGACACATGGCCTTCAGCAGGTCATTAACACCAGCTACACCACCCCGCAGTGACCTCCACCGCTTAACCCTCACTGAAAGCTGCTGTAAGACACATGAGGGAAATGGTGCAGCTCCACTCTAATGGTGAGAAGTCGCTGTACCTTTAACCCGAAGAAACTGTGAGAAAGAACTAATATAGGAATACAAATAGGAACAAGTTTAAGTTAGATAGCACCAAGTAGAGTCAATAAGTGTGTGTGATATCTGAAGCCAATGCAAAAGTGCCTTCAACATGCTTTCATTATAATGGCAAACAGTGTAGTTGCAAATTGAAGTCAGATTCTAAAGAAGGCTATTAATTTATTACCTTAGTAAACATTTCAATCATGAGTCTGTGGTCTCAACCCACGGTTATAAGTCTTCTTGAAAACATTATAATGTTAATTTAGCAAATTAGTCTCATTTTCAGTCAAATAGACAATAAAGCAGGGTATGACTTTAATCCCATTCACTGTTTTCACTACATGAAATGTATGGTACCATTTTGAATGCCTAAAACATGTCTTGTTCAGCATTGACTTTTACTTTTGCAAAATGCATAACATTTGCTTGGGTGTCACAAAACAAAAACGTGATATTATCTCTAATAGTACATTAAGATAACCCTAGTAAGCTTAACACGGGACAGATGTTAGACAAACACATCCAACAGCCCATGAACAGCTCTCTTTTACGCACTTCATGTTTACTTAAGATATCACTAATAATATGCAAGTGATACTTTAGTAATAAAAGCTTTGCAAACACCAAGTAAGAACAGAACAATGCATGTGTGTCATGATATGTTATCACAGTTTATCATCATATTCATACAATATTTACAGTGCATGACCTCAGCAGTGACCTCAGCAGTACCCCCCCCCCCCCCCCCCCCCCCCCCCCTTAAACAGGACCATATGTCTATTTACTGTATCAACATTATGTTACGCTCCCTCCATGACTTATGTGTCATCGTGGTGGAAATTCCTCATTGTTAAGGCTCTACACTGAGGGACCCTGGACTCGATCCCGGCCAATCAGACGGGCTTTCACAGAGCTTAGGGCTGACGGACGGTAAATCTACGACTGTTGGATAGTTTGAGATATGTGGCGTTCAGGTACAGATACATAACAGAGAGGTGTAGTGAGTGTGGGGTTTTGTAACAATCAGCCTCTCCTACTTCAACCTCGTTGTCTAGAGTTGTCAAAATGAATCACATTGCAGGTATATTCACTTCAAGTCAACTGAACCGTTACAAGTGATGGTGCATTAGTTTCAAATGAGCCTTGTGTTGGATTTAATGGCCAGGGAACAAGCTTCGAGACACTGGAGCTCTGGAAAAATGCGTGGTAAAAACAATAGTCTTTTAGTTGTGTAACGCATTACATGAACGTAGAGTTAACACAGCAATAAGTATGTCAAGAGTACTGATGTATACACTCCAGTCTATCCTCACAGTAGACAGAGCTGAATCCAGATCTAACCCACGCTGAAGGCTCTTTGAGCAGGTTTCTCTCACTGATCCTGCTGTCATGTTAAATGTATTGTGTCTTGATATGTGTCTGTTAATGCTACACATGGAGCTGCTGTGATGCAAGTCACATGTCAGACTTGATCCGACCAATAAAGTATTATCGTATCCAAAGTTAAGAAGTGAACACGGTCCTACCTGCTCCTGTTTCTCCAGCCAGCGGTCCACCATGGGGTGATTGGCGCTGAGTGATGAGCGGGCGGTCTCTCTCTGAAACTCTCTCTGATTGGCCCACGTCCCAGCATCCCGAGGCAGACTGCGGTACGTGTCCATAGCTTTTTCCTGCAAAGACACGCATAATTCATTAACAAGGTCTTTCATTTGAAAAAGACAAATATGTATTCAATCGGTTGCTGGTGGCGAGTAAAAAAGCGTAACATAACACAACAGCATCAGAGCACGGTGCAGAGTCTCTAGCTGAGTTTACAGTAGTCCCTCCTTCTTATTGAACATCCATGTTGTAGTCCGCTGTATAGAAAACTGTAGTTTCCATAGTTTCCCCACAGCAGCAGACGCACATTCAGGACGTCCGCTGGCGCATCATAAACACGTCGGATAGTGAAAGTGCAGTCGGATTCTCTAAAGTACCGCGGTCTCTTCTCCTAAGTCCTTTTGAATTCTCCTATCCACTATCCCTTAACCCCGTGACGTTTCACTCAGAGGTCAAGGAATAGGAGATAGGGTTAGAATTTAGGAGCTGATTTTTGGATTATCGGAACTCAACCAAGGTCCCATGGGTCGGAAGTAAATGGGCGGCACTTCGCCTCTCTATAGACATTTACAAAATGGAGACGATGACATCATCTGTCAATCACAAACTGGAACTATTTGTGTCACGATGGAGAAAGTGGACTGACTTCGTAAAACCTCATCGGCCAGATTTTATTTTACAAACGTATGATTTTACTGTGAAGTCCTGATCGATCCGTAACGTTCGTATTGTTTGTACTTTTTACTGTTTGATCTTTGTGTAAAAAAAGAAAAAGGCATTTCGGACGGACAAACTTAAGATGTAGAATTACTATGTCTAGAAAACACACTGTGTAATTGTTTGCTGCCAGATGTCAATACATATAAATTACACACAAAAAGGTATTTAATTCATACCCATGTTGTTGTATAATAGTCCAGTGTTGGAGGATTTAAAGTAGCGCTGCACAATTTGGAGAAAAAACATAATTGGGATTTTTTTTGGCTGGTATTGCAATTGGGATTTGATTCACAATATCGAGGGTTTGATCCTGTTTTAATGATAATTACAGGTACATTATTATTTCTTATGAAGATCTGTTCTTTTAAGTGTGTAGAATAAGGTGTGGGTACATCAAAGCCACTCTGCTACACTTCCTTCAAAATGCTATGGTCCACACTGCGGTCTTGATAACATTCGACCAATCGTTCAGCCCTATTTGATACGTTTGTAAAGACAGGATAATGTGCACTTTGAAAGATTTACTTTTTACAAAACAGGTATATACCGTACCAGGGGTGTCAAACTCAAGGCCCGTGGGCCAAAACCGGCCTGCGACCTCATTTGATGTGGCCCGCAAGAGCTTGCAAAGAATATCATTTACAATAGCTGTAATTGTTGAATATTGTCTTTCAATGATTTGCCCTAGACTTCTGCTTCAGACGGAGTTATTTATGAAGTTATCATCAGAACTGATAGTAATCCAACGCAGAGTCTATAATATAATACATTATTTAATATATATGTATATTTATATAGTCTAAAAGTTCCAACCGGCCCTTAGAGCGCACCATAACGCTAATGTGACCCGTGATGAGTTTGACACCCCTGCTGTAAACCCACCAGTGCCTCTGTACTGTATAAATCAAATAGTGGACTTGAGTTTGAAATGGTTCCTTCAACAGTCCCATCTATTTGAATGAGCCTCCTCTCTAGCTCTGGTTTTAAAACTTACTTTTCTCTTATCATTTTAATTGAGTCATATATTACTCTCTTTTGTTGTCCAATGTATATTGTGTCATTTGTCTTTCCTTGTAAATCCACCTTACTGTCTTCTGTGTACCTGTGACACTGTACTTGTATGCACTTGACTTGTAACTCCTATATCACTAAATCAAATATCGTCCTCCTCTCCAGCTCTGGTTTTGACACGTACTTTTCTCTCCAGGCTGTTGGTGCCGGAGTTGTGTCGAGCCTTCAGGAACCCGGCGGTGGTGGACCATCGCGTTGGGTTCTTCCTCGATGGCGGCTCTTCGGTTTGGACTCGTGATTCTCCGCCGTTGAAGGGCCCGTTGACGGTGAGCAGGGCGGGGTCGCTGCTGCGCCGCACGTGGAGGGGCATATCTGAGAGACACAAGGAAGAGCAAGGGCGTTACGACTGTAAAAACGGTTTTATATAATAAAACTTTGTTTATTGGGTTTTTCCAACAGCATACAGTTATTCTCTCAGAGCATGTATCAGAAGCAGGTAAACACATCTTCACTGTACAATGTAAATACTGATAATCATATGTTTTAAACCATACTAATGAGTATTCATTTAGTTTCAAGGAAAGAGGCCGATCTATGTCTGTGACCAACGAGTTCTCTACGTAAGGTATTCGCAGAGAAAGGTCATCGAACCTAAGATTATTTAAAGTCTGGGGGGGTTGGAAATGCAATACAATACCATGTCAGATCAGTGGGAGTATATAAACTGTGAGATGTACTTAATTAATTTAGTGACATTACACTATTGACTGGTGCAAGGTAATGTCTCTTATAATGCTGTACAGCCATATAATATGTGATACAACCATCTCTGTGTCTTATTGATTCCTCTTTGTCTTATTGTTTAATGTTGTGAGTGTTACATCGGATCCACGACATTTTTAAAAACAGATAATCCTAAAATCCTTACCCTGGCCTATGGAGGAAATAATAATACTGTGTGGTACTCATTTGTAGGATATCACCTTATTGGAAAATAAGCAGACTCCTAGCTCTAGATGATAAGACTCAAGATAAGATGTTGGGGGATGATTGATTGAAATGGGCTGGAACAAATGCTGTTCCTCAAACATTATGGTTTTATAAAGGTGATTAATCATTGAGATGCCATTATGAGCCCATTGAGGAATACTCAGTGTGTACTGTAGTGCCAGTGCATCGCAGGGCAGCAGCCAATGTGTGGGAACGACAATATGAGAATGAGAATACAGAGCAAGTGGAAGCCTTCCATTAAAACTCTTCACTCGGTGTAAAAGTTGCAGCGCGTGGGAAGTGGGCCGAGGTCCAAACAACAACTCCAAAACAACACAGCTTGCACCGTACACAAGAAACACTGTTATGACATTAAAAATCTCCCACTTTCGGACCTCTCCAAAATCCCACAGGCCGTTTCTGATTGGCTGAAATGAGCCCAGCGGACCACACAAGAGAATTAGTAAGTCTGTTTAAAAACATCTTCTTCGCATGATAACACCAAGAGTCACGTTCCCATGTTCTCCTCCAGGATGCTGTGTGTGCGTGTGTGTGCGTGTGTGTGTGTGTGTGTGTGTGTGTGTGTGTGTAGATACGCTCAGTGTGTGTGTTTTTACACTTAATACGTTTGTTTAGAGCTGCGTTCATTCGTGCAAGTGGCTATGTGTGTGTGTGGACATTATAAATGTGTGTATGGGTGTGTGTAACATTATTGGGTAAGAATGTCTTTTAGTTTGTATATGTTGTGCACTCAAACAACAACACATGTGTTTGTATTTGGTAATATCTGGGCCAACAGCTACAGCATGTGTTGAGAATCTGGAAGTGTGTGTGTGTGTGTGTGTGTGTGTGTGTGTGTGTGTGTGTGTGTGTGTGTGTGTGTGTGTGTGTGTGTGTTTGTATCATGCAATTGGCTGAGTGTTGTGGTGTGGGGTCACAGGAGCGTGGGATCTGAGCGGCAGGATGGAGATCAGGAGTGGGCGTAGCTGTAGTGACAAGAAGTCTCAACACTTCCTAAACTACATCTCCCAGGAGGCATCAGGGTTCCTCCTCAGAGGAACTAAAGTGATGATTACTGTGTACTTATCCAACACCAAATTACCCTATAACGTCTACGAGCCTTGAACGCTACAATTTAAAAAACTTCACTAAGAGAAGAAAAGCCAAAACCTGCTTACAGCATCATCCAATCAGATTCATTTTAAGTGGTTATTTTTCTCTGAGATATGTGTTTACCAACTTTAGTAAACATGAACAGCAGGCCTGGAGAGAAATGAGTGGTTCTAATTTATCATTAGAACTGTACTATTAACTATTAGGTAGTGTACAGACCATGATCCTTGTAACACTTTGCAGATGTTCTGCTTTATACGTTTCTCTTGTATCAGTTAGTACCACAGATATCTTATTTATTTGGATTTTTAATAGTTAACATTATAATTTCCTCTGTAAAGCAAACCTCGAGAGAAATGACTAACATTACACATTCCAAAGTAAGTGCAGAGTATCAGGTAACGATTTACTGAATTTCAGATAATAATAACATAATTATAAACGTCAGGTATGACTTTTAAAAATATTTTTTGCATTTCAACTTCATACTTTCACAGTATACTGTTTGCATTGTCCTTTGATCATTCTTGTCGTATCTGCAGAGCCAAGAAACTGACATTAATCCAGTTGTGATTTCAATAGAGCTCTCTGACTAATACGCTTAATCACACGAGAACACAGGCAGAGACTAACCAACAGAAATCTCTGATTCAGTCGTTACGGGCTCTTGACAGACATTTCTCCTAAAACCAGATAAAATGCAGCCGATGAGACTCCGTGTCGTCAATTAACCGGGGTTAGAAATTATTATGGAGATGGTGAAATTGGACATAACTGGCAGGTGTGATTATGCCCACGATTTACATTTTTTAATGCATATTCACATTCAGCATCTCACCCAGGAATCCAATTAGGAGTGCAGTGACCTCCCGCAGTGTGTGTGTGTATGTGTGTGTGTGTGTGTGTGTGTGTGTGTGTGTGTCAATCAATGTCAGTTCACAGGTCATTAGCGGATAACCAATATGCCAACCGGTGGCTTCTTTTTCGAGTGTTAATAATAGATTGTAATTAACTTCAATTTGTATATATTACTAATATTGGAGTGAGAGTGTGCGTTGGGCCATGTTTTAATATGTCTGTAAGAGACATTTAGAAAAGTTGGGTATGAGTAATATGATTAAAATGCTCTGTGCTTTATGACAGTGGGATTTTAAAGTGCACCCTTTAGCGGTTCTCCATCAATTCATCACATGTGTGTTCACAGAGGAACAGTCAATTCAATATAGGGATATCTTATTATTTGTTGGGCTTATCTTTTTCTCTTTGAAATATCCCGAGTTCTACAGAGAATATTTATTTTGCATTATTTGTTTTTGTATTCTAATTTTGTGACAGCTTAAATATCTGCAGAGACATTCAACACGTGCATCCTGCAGCCATGATGTGGCCATAATGTAAACAGACTGATGCTGGTGAAGGTTCATCAGAAAAAGCTATAATAAGGGAGAATTCCATACTCTCAAAAGATGGATTGAAAAGAGACTTTTTACAAAATTGATAATATAATATTGGGGGAGGGGAGGGATGAACCCCTCTTTAATGGTCACCAGGCAGAGCACACAGCACACAGTGAGATGTGTTCTGGGCTTTTAACCCATCCAAGCACCAGGAGTCTAGCACTAGGAGCAGTGGGCAGCTATTGCACAGCGCCCGGGGAGCAATGGGAGTGAGGGGGGAAAGGGGGTGTCCGGTGCCTTGCTCAAGGGCACCACGGCAGGGCAGGAGGTGAACTGGGACCTCTCCAAGTAGCAGTCCACACTCCATTTGTAGGTCTGGTCGGGGACTTGAACCGGCAACCCTACAGCTCCTAGTCCAAGCCCCTACTGACTGAGCCACTGCCGAGGTTACTGTAGTTGTCCCCTTTCCTGAATAAGACGTATTGTTTTAGATAACATAATGTTGAATATGTCTAAACCTGTACTATATCAATTTGTATATTTTCTACTTCTCTACTTTTTTAATGCCGTTTTATTTCAATTTTGAGATGTTTACATTACGATGCCTTGTTTTTTATGCTGCTGCAACACAAACATTTCCCAAATTGGGATTAATATCTTGTCTTATATATTGTCCAGTGTTTCCCCTATATACAAATAGTGGCGGCGCAGCGCCGCTGCTGAAATATGCGCGCCGCTGCTAGGGGGCGCCAGCTAGGTACCCAAAAAAATAATAATAAGTGTCACCCTTTTTCATTTTTGATTGTTTGTTATGTGGATTTGTAGTATTTGTGTTACTGTATGTTCAATAAAGGTGTATCTTTGCTAAATGTTGAGACATTGCCACTGTATGTACTAGGCAGGGCCGATTTTTGGTATAGGGCGCCAGATCTGGGGAGGCGCTGCGCTGGTAGCTCTGGGAGGGAAAAAATATTTTTGACCGTTGGCGCTCATCCTAATTTTCAGCCTTGATGTAACAACATTCATAATTAAGTAAATGTAACACCCTTTTCACCCCGGTTACATTTTCCATTTGCCCTGTACGATGGGCGCTGTAAGTGATGAAAGTGGGGGATGTTGGCTTATCAGGCGCCTGCAGCTCACAGCCAAAGTGCGAGCGTGGGAGCGAGAGAGAGAGAGGGCACACCGGTACCGGCGCTGTTGTTATTAGCATCTGGTGCTAGCTGCGCTAACAGATATAAGAAGTAGATATTTCTACAACCAGGGTGGAAGAGAGATCTCCTGTCAGACTGAGAGGCTCAGTGAGGTAAAGGTCTCTGAGTGTTTAGATAGTTCATTTTAGTCTAAGTTATCTCAGTGGGTCTCAAACGTTTTGACCACAAATTATGTGGACAAATATTTCCAAGGCACACCTTTATAATTATTAGGATAAATAAAAACAGGTTTGAAATCATTCCAATGTAAACTATAGGACAGTAATCCAAAAATATCGTTTCAAGTTGGAGATACAAAAATATGAATAAATAAATAAATGTTAACTAGGTCAAATAAGATATGAATGAACAACAAAAATAAAATAAGTTACATGTATTTGTTATTGGCTATGGTAGGTTATTGGTTATGTTCACATACTTATTTGATTATTAAAAATGTAAACCGATCTTTTTCATATAGGAGTTGTACCCCCTAGATCAGGTCTCTCGTAATGGTGTGCTCAAAGTGCACCAGATTGAAGCATTTTACTTTAAAATGTTAAAGGATGTGACGTCCACCCCCCAATTAAAACAAGCTCATACAATACTGAATACATTTGAAGCCATTTTGACGTATATGACCTATGTCAAAAAGTTTCTGTTTTTTGTAGTGTATTTGCCTTTTGTAGAGATTTTTCATTTATTCTTTACATACAAAAATCTCGTCTAGGGCAGCAAATTAGCTAGAACCGGCCCTGGTACTAGGCCTCAAGAGCCTTTCTTGTGCTGACACATAGAAACAAATTGGCGGGGCGCACTTCGCACGCAATAAAAAATTCCATGCGCTCCGCGCTCACATTATACTGAGCCCACGTGCCTTAGCACCGCTGCTATGACTCCATCCTAGGGGAAACACTGTTGTCTCACGAAGACTTTTCTTTCTCAAGCGTCTCCATCTACGACCCTAACAGGCTGCTCATAACCAACTTCGCTTAAAAGGTTTTGTAAATACTCTTCTGCACAGGAGTATTAAGTCAAAATGTGTTTTTATTCTTAGATTTTCAGGATGAAGTCCCGACTTTAAGCGTTATGATGAATGCAGATCCAGAGGGACAAAGACAGAGAGAATATCTGAGAACTAAAAGTACGTTTGTGTTTGTCTCCGTACATCCGTTTGCGTGTTTGCTTCTGCTTGTGTGGAAAAGGTTTTCTGCTCGATCTAAATCACCTTACGAGAGTCAGTTTTCCGTCCAAACCCGCAGTCATTACAGTTAAAAGAAGCGACTTGGCCGGCAAAACTGCAGAGGAAGAGGAGCTCAGCGTCACATTTGATTTAGGAGGCGGCGAATAGAACCAATTAGCCACTTTGGCCGCGGATCAAACGGCTATCTGTGGCTAAAGGAAAAAAGCCCCTCCTGTCCAATTAACAGAATTTATGGACAGCGCTAAAGTACCGCTGGGCTCATTTGTTGTGTTTGCTTTACTGTACACTGCGGCTCTGGTGTATGTTGCTAATGAGGATGACGGATCTGTAATCAAAGAGGAGTATGAGAGGAACAGACTTAACAATTAATCATCTGTGATGTACATGTTTTGGTTCCTGATTGCATCTTTAGTTAATGGTTCCTCTATTTGATGAATGCATACATGTAGAAAAGCCCCTCATGGTGTCCAATGCAGCTATGTGTCTTACATTGCATTTACTTCAGTGATGCCCCATTGCTTTGTGGACTACATTACATTACATTGCATTGCATTTAGCTGACTACGGTTTTGAATTGTTGAGTTTAGCATGTTGTCGTCACTAGCGTGTTTTTTTGGGAACTGAAGTGACACGAGAGGGGCGGAGCTAGGTACCACAGATTGTTGAACAAGACGTCAGGACAATTAAGATGTTACAATAAACACTTAAAAAACACTTTGAAAGGGACAACACTATGATAGCGAGCGCTAAGTAGGCATTTTAGTGGGTTTTTTGTAACCACAAGTAAACTTCGAGGGGTGAGCTAAGTAACACCGAAAGTTGAACAAGACATGTATTCTTTCAAAATGTTACGTTTAAAGGGGACCTATCATGCAAAATGCACTTTTTTTTATACATAACTATGTGTCCCCGGTGCGTCAGGGAACTCACGCAGCGTCAGAAGATAAAACCCTCTCTCTTTTCTTCCGTACCCAAATCTCTAAACGAGGCTACAACGGAGCTGATCCAGATATGACGTAATATCGGAAATGTGGACCCACGGCCCAATCAGAAACGTTGCTATCAGAAACAATGCCCGACTATTTTGGATGTAATATGATCGGTGTTTACATTAGCATCGCTAACACTCAGAGCTAACCTGTACTGGAGAGCATGTGTGTGAAGAAGCAGGAAGTAAAAAGGAACTCACCTTGTGGTATAACCGGCAAGAGAGAAAGCCTTTGAGCTCCAGACTGTTTCAGAAAGAATCCTTGATAATCCATGATATGGCGTTTCATCACGGCAGCATTTAGTTTAGACAGTAGCTGCCGGGTCCCGCATGAGCTCAGACCCCTCATTTTTTTGTAATCAATTATTTATTTATTTTAAACTGTATACCCCAAATCAGCACTTTTGAAACAGGAAGTGAAATAGAGGGATATGAGGCATGGCTAGAATGGGTGATCTGTTTGGTATTTTGAGCAAAACAAATAGACATGTGTTTTATATATTTTTATATATCTGAGACCTATGCTATTGCCTAGAAATAGCACGATAGGTGACCTTTAACATTCATAATTAAACCTAACGTGTTTAGATAATAACACATAGCCTATTTTACATAGGTATTACAACGTCCTTATCAGTCACGTAATGTAATCCCATTGAATTACATTGGGAAAGAGACGTCTGTAACTCCGTTAATATCGAGTTTGAGCTAGATCTGCTACCCAGAGACCCTTGAAAAGCCCATTCCTTAGGCCCTAGAAGTTGTAAAATGTGCTAAAAGCCACATTCAGGGTTATTGTCGTGTACATGCTCTATAGACCCTGAGGTCCTCTCCTGGTTGGGACTTACTGGTGCGCAGGGCGGAGGGCGTGACCTCGATCTCGCTGCTGGCCTGGTAGGGCTGGAAGGCCGAGGCCCCGCTGAGGTCCACAGCGAACAGGTCGGGGCTCTGGGTCCCCGTGGAGCTGGCACTGGTACCGTCTCCTCCATGGTGGGGCTCCTGTTCTTCATACACCGCTATCAGCTGGAGGAGGAGGGACAGAGGACAGGTCAGGAGGTGAGGGATTTGAACATGCATATCATGAAATGTTAACAAGCTCAATAGATGGTTGTTGTATGTTGCTCTAATATAAAAAAAAAAGGGGTGAAAGAAATACGACAAAAATAATATCACATTTGGAAACAGATTATCTTTGTTCTCGACAAATAAGGCTTCAACCCAAACAATGATATCATACACTGGGGTAATTATGAAATGAATTTGCAATAACTTAGAGAAGAACGGGACCGACCGGGACCAAAGGGTGATGTAAATAATGTGAGAGAAGAATGATGTTGGATTTGAGAAACATGGCGCTTTATTTAACAGACAATGCATATAATGAAATGTCAACAAGCTTAACAAAGGGTTGTCTCAAAAAAGGCTTAACATCCAAACAATGAGAATTATGAAAGGAAATGACAATAACTAAATGGAAAGCGAGAAAGAAAGGGACAGAAAGAGACCAAAGCAAGGTGATGTCGATAAGATGTGAGAAAAAAACATTCAATATATAATAATGCCGATTTAAAAAGCAATACGAATGGAGGGAAGACGAAATGTTTGAAATGAGAATAAAACCTATTTATTTTCTCATAGAAATTGTTGCGTAACACCCCTGAAGGTTAAGCAGTCTGTGTGGAAACTAGGGATGGGAATTTGAAAGCAAATATATATCCGAATATTCGACCCCCCAAAAAGCGGTTAACCGATGAACCGAAATGTACATATCCTAAAAGACTACTCAGGGGAGAGGCGGGTGCGGTTCACAATCAGTCCAGCTGTAGAGGAGACCCTCTCAGCTGGAATTTGTGCATAAGATGAGGTTTGAGTCTGCGTGATCTGCGTGTAGGGAGGGGCAGCAGCCATATCATCAGCTAGAACTAGATCTGATGGATTTGGACATAAACACGAGTGAAGTCTAACCGGACGAGAGAGAGAGATCAGCAGCTGCAGCTCTGCCCGCTGTGAGGGGCCGGTGAGCGGAGCAAAACACACCTTTAGACCTAACACACTTAGCTATGGCACTGTCGTATACATTGAATTATTCCATGTTATCATATGTAATCAACTTAGGCACCCCTCCCAAAAAAATAACTCATATTCGAATACCTGAATAATTTCGAATATTCGATTAACCGTTCCCATCCCTAGTGGAAACCAAAGTGCTTTGTTGCATACATGTACTGTAAGCTGCTCCTTTTGAATCAAGTGTGTATATAGCGAGTAATAAGGGCTAAAACTATCTTTTTTACATCGTAATGAGTTGTTTATTTACTGTAACTGGTAAAAAGGGGATTTCATGTTACACAGAATCTAATAATAACTACTCAGCTCAAGAGACATACACTTTTTTTATTTTAGGAGTGTTTGTGCGCCATTTTTCTTGAATGACAGGCATTAAATATTGCTAAATAAGTTCAATTGACTCACTCCTTCAAACAGCAGTAAGAAAACGTGGATGTAGAAAGAAAGTACAGGTAGTAAACGTGTCCGTGGTGAACAGACAGCGCATGGTGGTCCCTTTCTGTACTGCAAAGTACTGCACACACAGTCTAAATGGAAATGGGGCTGGATTTAGTCTCTCTCTTCTACATGATGGCACTGAGCTGCTCATTACCTCCAATCACATCCTATTCTCCCTCAGAATGCCTGCCTTCAAAGCTCTCCTCGCTCACAGATCTGATTAGTTCCAGCCTCCGCGGAGCCCCTTCAGTAGATTGAGAAGGAGATGCATGCCGTCGCTGTGTGACCCCCATCAGCTGGCTTCAGTTAGACGTGAATGTATCCAGCGTTTGCCAAATCAAAGGAGGTGATCTAACCGTCCCGTGTGGTGAGATCTGATGTGGAGGCATGATTGTGATAATGTCCCCACTATACCCACTGTCCCTTAATCTCTCAATGGGGTTACAAATAATCCAGATATCAGATAGGGTTTATTAACATGAGTCTGAACAGAGAAAAACCCTGAACTTTAAGGAAAACCCTCTGAGGCGTAAGCAGCGGATCAAAAACAGACATTATTTTCACTTCAGGAAAATTCAAAACACATGTAGAGGCTGCCAAACGAGGAGGAACAGTCACATTATCAATTTAGTTTGATTCACATATATATTTCTATCTTTTAAGAAGAGGGGTTGAGGATACCGACTTCCAACAGACGCCCCATTATGCTAGGTTTTCCCCTTTACTGGGGTTTGTTTATACATGTTTTGGGTGCATGCAAATGGTCTGCAAAGCCTAAAATATAGCGCTCCAACACATTGTACGTAATAGGCTAAGGGGCGGGACATCTCTAAGGAGTTGACCAATCACAACAGAGCCGATCAGTAGAAGTACAAAATACAAAAATGAAAATTAGCACAATATCTCCTCTTTCATCAGCTCTTATCAATCTGTTTTACTTCCCCCTTCTTCTTCTTTCTGTTTCTCACACACACACACACACACACCTTTATTACCACCATTACTGCTTGTACACAGGCTCAGGGCTGATGCTAGCTCCGATTTGAAGTATATGACTGCACACTTATGTAAATGGCCAAATGGGAAAAACGAGTCTTGTGTGAGTGTGTGTGTGTGTGTGTGTGTGTGTGTGTGTGTGTGTGTGTGTGTGTGTGTGTGTGTGTGTTCCCCTTCAAGAGCCCGTTACTCTCTCCAGGGATCCTGTCCAGCACGCCATAAAACTCCAGAGCTCTGCGGCTAAATGCGGCTGAAATGAAGGTTTAATGTGCTGGAAAACTGGTAGTGGGATTTGAATAGTTTGAGTGTGTGTGTTTTAATGGAGTATGTGTGTTTTAATGGAGTGTGTGTGTGTCCCTGAATGTAATTGTGTGTGCTAATGCTTCTATTGACATGGTTGTGTGTGTGTACAAATGTGAGTGTGTCTTTAAGGGTGTAAATGTTGAAGCAGTGTGTTTTTATGAACCTTAAGAATGTGCCTTTTCTCATTTGAGAGAGTCAATATGTTAATATTTCAAAAAGAACTTTATTAGAATACTCTGTCAAATAGAAAAGAAGGTGAAGCACGGCTTCTGTGTTAGAGCGCTAATAGAAGCGTGAGTGTTACATAGGGACATAGAAATAAACAAAGGAGTCCTTGGAGGAGAACTTTGTGATTTTAGCCTTTGCATACCATTTACATGCACTAAAACCTATATAACACACCAGAGGAAAGGGAAACCCCCAAAAAGAATAATAGGGCCTCTTTAATATTGGATTGTCTTGGAAAAAAATGCAGATTTGTTCGTGTAGAGACTCATCGGAGCAGGCAGAATAATAATAGATTTAATTTGTTAGCGCTTTTACAGATGCTCAAAGACGCTTTACAGATATAGTGAAGATAAAATAAAATAAAGGAACAACAAAGTTAAAGTTAAAGTCAAATAATACAAAATCAATCACACATTAAAAGCCAGATTGAAGAGGCGAGTTTTTTGAAGGTGGTGAGGTCATGAAGGTCAGAATGTGTGTGTGTGTGTGTGTGTGTGTGTGTGTGTGTGTGTGTGTGTGTGTGTGTGTGTGTGTGTGTGTGTGTGTGTGTGTGTGTGTGTCTGTGTGTCTGTGTGTGTGTGTGTCTGTGTGTCTGTGTGTCTGTGTGTGTGTCATTTTCTTAAAACCACTAAATAAATAATCATTTAAAAATCACAGAATGAGAACAAGCCCTACATTTAAACGAATATGTATCTACAGCATGAACTAACACCATTGTATTTATTCTTCCCTCACTTGGTTGGATCTGTGTTGGATCTGTGCTCTCATGGAAACATGAGCAGATGTGTTCCTGCACAGACTCATGGGAGAAGGCAGTGTTGTGTGTTTTATGCGAACACGTCGAAATAAAACTTGAGTGTAACTGTCAGAGGGTCCTCCACTCTTCCCTCATTAAGGCTCAGTTCAGCCAGAACAGCCGATTCAGCAAACCCCCCCCCCCCCCCCTCTACTTCATGTCCCGCTCCCTACGGACACCACAGAAGAAGAAAAACCCATAACCCATGTAATGTTAAACCCCTTGTTACATGGTAATCAGTTCAAATGTAAGGCAAGGCAAGTTTATTTATATAGCACTTTTCAACACAAGGCAATTCAAAGTGCTTTACGAAAAAATGAAAGACATTAAGAAAATGGCATTTAAAATCAGTCATTAAAAAGAAAAGATAATAAAATAACATTAAAAGTAGTCCACACCAGTGTTTCCGCCTGACCAGGGTTGAAAGGGCGTCCACCCAGAGAGCAGGGGGGTGGGGATTGAATTGAATTTTGAATTGAGCCGTCCCTTATAGATACTATCTCTTTACGTATTAATGATGGGTCTTTGGGCTCCTAAACGGCTCTTAATTTTTCCACAGTTTACCACAGAGCCTCAGTTTTGCCGCTGCGAGGCTCCGGTGCTCGCAGTTCACGCGCGTGCTCCACTAGCACCCCACGCCAAGGCCCGCCCACCAGACTCCTTTGCCCCGCCAACAGAGGGATGTCCTTAGGCGCTTTCACACCGGAGTACTTTTCCCTTTTAGTTCTGATAGTTCCTGGGATTTTGCGTTCACACCAAAAAGAGAACTTAGTTCATGAGAACTTTTACCCCCTTTTCAGTCCCTGCGAGAGAGGTGGTACTTTCCTGGGGAGAAAAAAGTTCACATTTCTGATTTACTGCGGCCTGTCAGTAAACCCAAAGCAGAAGAAGAAGTGAAGTCAGCGGCTCATTTGCGTAACCCTCCCTCAGGGAATTTATTCCGGTGTGAACGCGATCTGCTCTTTAGTTCCACGGGGGAACTAAGTGCTGGGAACTAAGTGCTGGGAACTAAGTACGGCGGAAACGCTGGATCACACTATCACTGTCGTAGTGCACTATCAACATCTGAAATCCATCTGATGTCATTGAGAGGTAGAAACGATCAGTGATAATCATTAATGCCGTAATAAAGAAATATGGTAAATCTGATGTGAGTTTATCTTAAGGACTTAATTGGGAAGTTAGTTTTTTGATGTGTTCTCATTTCCTGGTAGTTTCGTGATACACAAATCCCTAAAAAAGTGTTTTTTCCGACAAGTTCATGAGAGCTTTTGGAAATGTTCTCCTCAGTGTTGCAATGACCAGATTATTACATGTCCACAAAACTGAACTTTCTGCTGATACTAAGAAATTGCAAATGCCCACAGGGATTTCAAAAGTTATCGAAGGCAAGGACTACATGTATCTATATGCAGAAGAGTAGATGGAAATAATAATAAACAAACATCTTGCTGGGAAGAATCAGATAAGAGCTTAAACAAATGAATGACAAATAAAGAAACTTTGGCTGGAACATGTTTCTCCTTTGCCAGAAACGTGAATATTTAAGTGATTATTATGGGATGCAAACATCAGCCGCTCCCTCAGGACTCCATGTTTCTTCTGTTGTTTTGTTGACTGAATTGTTGTCCATTCCATTTTCTACAAAACAGCCTCAAGTCTAAGATAATTGCTGTTATGTGTTTTGACAAGCTCACCCTGCTGCCACCTATCTCCACACACACACACACACATACACACACACACACACACACACTCCAATCAGAGCGTTGGCCTGCCCTGAGGGAAACAGAGGATGTGTTCACGTAGAAATGAGAGCTGATTAGTGAAATGGTGTCGAACAATTTAAAATGTTACTATTTTTTTACTTAACATATGGCCTTTTACAGGTTGAATTAGGGGGGGCGATAATTATTTCTATTCAGTGTTAATAATTGCTTAATTGAGACACAATTTGCTTAACATGACATAAGCTGCAATATCAAGAATCTGAAAACGCCAAAGTGTTTTTACTGGAAACTGTTAATGATTAATAAAACCGGTCATTGCATATCTTAGTATGTGGATCAGGAAATTCACTATTTCACTATCAATTACGTTTATTGCTTTATTGGCTAGCGCTCCAACACATTGTACGTGATTTTGAACATTAAAGCATGGAGACATGTCACAGTAGAGACACTAAATACTAATATGAACCTGAATGAAAAGATAGGACCCCTTTAAAAACAATTACAGATTTGCTTCCATTTTGACTATAAGCAGCAGGAAACCCCTCATGAACTGTGCACACTGTGCATGTGAATGTGTTAATGTGTGTATGTAAAACATGTCATCAACCTTTCTTTACTTTCATGCAAACACGCTTCAAACTTAACCCAAAAAAATATGCTTTCAGGTAAAGTCCAACGGAAAGAGTGAGTCAGTCCACTTCTCAGCAGTCGCTCTCAGCTCATAAATCATCATCATTACTCTGGATAGAGCAATACGCCGGGGCAAAGAGAGGTCGGTCAAAGGGGAATTAGTCCTTACGGGCGTGGGGGAGTTAGGGCGGGGGTGAATTGAGAAAGAAACAGTCACTGGTTGCACCACATCAGCCATCGCTCTTATTTCATCAGAGATCCTACAGCTAAGACGCTGCGGCAGTCCAACGATCACAACTCTGGCTTTCAACATAAATCTTCTAATCTAATGTCGGAGTGATTTATCCACACATCACGTTAAATAATGTCATTTCAATTTCTCACAGAATCACGTAACATTCTCCCTCGCGTCACGCTCCAAGCTGCGTAGTGTTTGTGTTCTTTGAAACGTATTGTCAATAAGAGCAGACACGTGAAGGGAGAGACAGCAGGACTGATTATTTGAGCAGAGAGGACATGTGCTCGTCAAACACAGAGGATTACAAGACAAGGAATTAAAGCCATGTCATGTTCCAAAGAAAACGCCTGCCTCACAGGAACAACGGTTAAATCAGGACGTTCATTCACCATTTGAGATAATATTGAATATTCTAAAGGAGGTTATTGAATGTCTTTTATTTTATTGTATCATCTACCATATGCCCTTAAATGTAGAAGCTGACCCCAGACCCACAAAGACGTGGTTAACTTGTTTCTGCACCAGTTTCAATAAAGAGAAATTCCGATGGAAACATTAGACTTTTCAAACTGAAGGTGACCCCTGATACGGGAAGTCTTTCAGACCTGGCATCGCTACACCAGGACGGTGCCAGGGAGTGAGAGGGCGAGTCAGCAAAAGACGGGAAGAAACCACTTGACTTTCGCCCACACAGCTGTGTAATCCAAAACATGTTGTCCAGACTCCTCTCAGGTCAGAAAACTGCAGCACGGAACATTTTTCCTCGGTTCCACGCTTCAGGAACCGTGAAGAAAGTGCCGGGTTGCAGCCGGCCTTCTCCCAAAAAGAAATCACTCCGCAGCAGCAGCAGCAGCCAGAACCCTCAGAGTGCAGACAGGCAGCGACCGATGTTACCCTCGGGTCAAAGAACCACACTTAATGTGAGGGGATCACTTTCAAAATCACATGTCTGGCAAAGGAGGGAAAAACTACACCGACCACAAAAAATATATATATATCATAATTCTTAAAGGATGGTTGGAGACTTTCAATGTCAACAAAGTAGGGCTGCACAATCGGGGAAACTAATTGTGACATACATTTTTAAAGAGGCCCTATCATGCTTTTTGGGAGTTTTCCCTTCCATGCTGTGTGGTATGTTTTGTGTGCATGTCAACGGTCTACAAAGGCTACAATTTGAATGTTCATAAGAGGATCTGTACCAAACAAATGTGTTATTTAAGTCTGTAAAATATGATTTTTAAGCCGAGGACTTCTCTGCACCTCCACAATACTACAAAGATATACGTATTTTAACTAGGGCTGTACCCGAATATTCGTTTGTTGGAATACTATTCGGGTTTCAATTTCGTTATTCGGATATTCGCGCTGCACTGCGGCTGCCAAATTGAATTTATTGAAAACTCCAATATTAACGTAAGAGCTTGTGCCTCTTCGGGGGGGGCTAACACTTAACCATAAACGGTATTTTTTACTTTCTCCGTCTTTCTATGTCGATATTACTTTTTCTCCGTTAATCTCCGTCACATTGTTTCCATAGCAACAACAACTTCCTGTCAACAGCGCTAACTCTCCTTCAAAATAAAAGCATGTCTATACAAAATAGGAAGGCAAGCCAAATTACACTTAAGACATACAACTGCAATGAAAGCAACAAACACAATGCGAGATCCTTTTCAATTTCAAAGAACACAAATTGGGTTACATAACAACAAACAATAAAAATAACTATAAATAAACCGAAATACACATGTTGAAGTGGTTCGCTGCTGACCCCCCCCCCCCCGTGCGGCCGAATATTCGCTGCTACCCAATATCTGGAGCCCGAAAAATGGTATTCGGGACAGCCCTAATTTTAACACATACTTAGCCTTTTAGAAAATAAATTGTTGATCAATTGTGCAGCGTGTAACACTTTTTACGTATAGCCTAATTGGATGTATACAGTACACTAACAATTTGAAAAGTAAGCCACGGTGTATTCCCTTCATGACTAATGTCTCTTGTTTTCTCCTAGAGATCGTCACATCGAGTCGACAGTTGGTTGCCAGGTTTAAGATGCAGAAAAAGAAATGTCCTATTCATAAAGTATTTTTTTCAAAGTCAAAAGAAAAGGTTGACAGTTTGAGCGCTTTGACGTCGAGAGTTATAGTTACACGGTTTCCGTTCATCGAGTAACAAATACACGAGGGTGGCGAAAGCTATTCATCAAGGCCGCGAAGAAGCAGAGCCGCTTTCTCCTCTTTCAAAACGTCTGCTTTGATTTGTTACCTGAGAGGCTACATGAAAGTGTTCATCATCATTTCTCCACAAATAGCAGTTGTTGGACAGCTTTACAGGCGAGGCTGGGGGGGGGAATAACAGTCACTCACTCTCACCTAATTTATCAGCAAGAGTCGGTTTAATTGATTTGGTTTATACATAATAATTAGACAAATTGATGGAGAGTGGAGGCAGCTTGACATTGTGAAGCATGTCAGATTTCCTTCAGTTTTGTTATGAGGCCATGTGGCTTTGAAATAAAGGTGGACTCTGGTACCAAAAAGTGTGCATTCTTCATGAAATAAAACATCGAATGTCCAGGAAAAGAAACGGAGAAACACACAAATTGCTTTATCTCATGAGTGATTACACTTTTGCATTGCCTGAAGCTGATTTGCATGTTGTGTACCTTTGTAAGTCTTAAATAAAGACTATCTTAATGCAACAGCACACAATGAGACAATATTGCCAGTTTGGGGATGACCTGAGTTTCATGCAACTAACCCCATGCCCATTTCTAGCTCCATAAATAAATAATTTTCCCACTGGAAGAACTTGACAGGATTTAAGTTCCTGACTTGATAAAAGTTGTATATTTATCTGCCAACAATAACTATGCCTAGCCTCTATTCAATATATATTATATTCCTAGACTAATCTACTACCAAAAAGGTTATCCCAAAGAACTTGAGAACTGGCCTGAACTCAACCCCATCCAACATCTGTGGGACTCTAGGACAGGGTGTATGCAGGAATCCTGAAGTCAGATGTAAAACCTTTAAGACCTTCGTTCAGACCCTTTCCACACATTTTAAGACCTCATTGCCATTTTGAGTTTTAACCGGTTACCTTGGCGACACACTTCACCTCACATTGACTATATACAGTATCGATTGTCCTTCCTCCTTATCTTCCAACCATTTGGACGCAGACTTGCATTTCCCCATAACGATGTTGCTTAGCAACCGGCGTAAACGGACCTTCGCTATCAAGCAGTGAGCGTGCGATGTCCTGTTCAGATGACGTCAAACCCAACGGGATCCCATCAATAAACTACACAGAATCACACGACACACCTACGCCATGATTACATTCAGGCAGACTGTAGAATACAACCTCTTTGGACCATTTATATACTTATTGAAAACAAGCTACACAATGTACTACCTTAGAAAATGCCGTTTAATACTTTTAATAGCCTTAATTTTCGCTAAATTGATTTATCAACTTTTAATACTTTTTAAGACCCCGCGGACCCCCTGTAGAGCACTTTCCCTACAATACCGTTTTTATTCAAAGCTTAAAATCTGAATGGAATAAGAGCTGACATCCGAGACAACTTTACCTCAAAGATTCTCTCTTTAAAACCAATCCCAGAAGCTCACACATTTAATTGTATCCCGTCCTGTTCACTCAAATACAATAAAGTCAAGTGTGAGCATAAACTTTCCCTGACGATATTTTTTGCCTTGCAGAAACATATCACTGTAACACACTCACACACTCACATCTGCAAGTTTCAGAAAGACAAATGTGAAACTTCTTAGACACCTTAAAGCCTCTGAGAAAGCTGTTCTGACGACCAAAATAAAGAACGTGTGCAAAAGCAGATTATTTTGGAATATGGAGTGTAGAGAAAAGCTCTACAGGATATAAGGCATCGACTTTTTATGGATACGATTTGCATATTACTACTTTTATAATATTGCAAGATCTGACAAATGTGGTTCAACTTACACAATGCATTGTCTTGTTTATAACTTGTTGTGTCACTAAACATGAAAGAGAAACACATGTGACTCTTGTCTGACACTAAAGAAGCCTGCATATAATCAAGGAAAGTTCAAGAAGCCATATGTCAGACTTTTAAATTGGACTCGTTTCTATAATCAGAATGTGTTTTTGGAACAACTTTTCTGTGAACTTGTATGGAAAAGTGTTGATCTGAGCAGCAGCAGCCAAAGGGCGGAGGTTTTGGAAGTGTGACAGATGTAACTAAGATTAGCCGATGATGCTAGACAACCCCAAACTCCCACTGAGACGCTACAGAGTGAGCAAAGGCAGAACACTGCGACCTTAACCTCGCTGAGTTTAGACACGTTGAAGAAAAACGCATATCAAATAAAGAGAATGAGACCTGACATTGCCCAGGTGCCGTCTAAACCTCTCCACACGCACACTATCAAACATCTTCCATTGCTGGAACACCTTCCTTCTCATGTATTCACTCAGGTTGTTCGTCGAGCTGACACACACCGATTATGTCCAGGCAAACACAGATTTATGATTACATTGTAATGGAGTTGAGGACAATTCGGAGCGGCGCGGAGCAATTCCCCTCGCCATATTGACCCGCTTTCCATTTCACTTTAATCCAGACGATAGAAAACATGTGGGGGAAAAGCAAGGGAACTTTTCTGAGCTCGAGCCAAGCTGACAAAATGAAAACTGCAATCAGACAGAGCGAGGGGGGCGGGGGGGAAGCACTGAAGAAGGTGATTCATTTTCCAAAATGAGAAGAATGCTGAGTTGTGACTCTGGTTCCCTGCGAGCAGTTGCTCTTGTTTCACTGCTTCGTACGAAACTTTAACTGCACCTCTGAACTCTGGCTCCTCGCCGCAGAGGAACACTTTACAGCCGGAGATTATGGAGAAACAACCGACCTGACACAACGAGTGCTTGTCATTTATATCTTCTTTTACCAACACATGTTCCATTTTAAGGGGATTTATGTTTTTGTTTGAGAAACCACGATCACACTATCCATTTTATTGCGGCTGAAACCAATTGAATAGTATTGATGCGCCATATCGGACGGTTCTTTACCGTTTTATTGTTATTTGGTTGTATACTAGGCTCACTGTTAACTGCTAACTGTTTCTGTCCTGTCAAGAAACATGATATTCAACGGCAGTCAGTGTAAACAATGATGAATCTAAGTGGTTAGTGGTTTAAATGACACGTTGGAAGCTTCTTCTAGAGCTAGTGCTTGTTAAACATTTCCTATATAGATCACATTTTGATGTTAAAACATATTAAAATAACTGTATTTCTACCATGGGCATGTCACTTAAATCAAACTTTAATAATAGTTAATGTTAGCGGCAATATTTAGTCAAGCAGGACTGTGGTCCCCACCGGATGCTAAGAGCTAACAGCTAACGTTTTCAACCTCTCCTCCGTTTGATTTCAACATGGATTTGTTGTTCACAAAGTAACATTATCTAGGATCAGCAACAAGGGAAGTTTTAATGACGACAACAGCGTTCTGTTACAGATTATTGGACAATAGCATTCACTGCCAAATCAACCGGGACATAGTTTTATCATACTTTGATGAATAAGAATGAACGTAATCAAGAAATATGTGACCGTTTTGGGAGGCAAGCGTATTCTCTTCTTGCCAAGAGTTTGATGAGAACCAGTGAGAAATTACCTTTGATTAGAATAAAACTGGCAAATGGCTAGCCTGTCTTTGTGTAAAGGATACAATCTACTTTCTTTAGTTGCTCCTACTGAGGAGTTTAGTTTGAGACTGAAACTAAAATTAAACCAGGACTCACCCTTTTTTCTGTATTTGCCTGACCCTTCATTTGTAAACTGAACTTATCCCCATCTGCTCGTCCACTTAGCTGCGACAGCTAAAACTGACCATCTGGATATCGGAGCTTAAAGAAACACAGCTGAATAGTGCTGACAGTCTTTCAGCACATGGAAGAGTGGGTTTAATTCAAGCTGCTGAAAGCTGATAGATGTGGGTACAGCGCAGAAAAAGACTGTGCTACAAAATCCACAACACACACACACACACACACAAACACACACACACACACACACACACACACACACAGAGAAACTATTTCCTATGGCCAAACACCTGATATTGCAGTGTGAACGCATTTCTGAACCCTCTATAAGAGAAGATTGTCCTCTGGTTTGATAGGTACAATAGAGAAAGGTAATACCACTGCCATGGGTACAGATTCATTTCTCACAAGTTGCCAACTCTAAAAATGAAAGCTCACATGAGCCTTTGTATTTTTAAACAAATCACACATTTAGATGAACTCGAACCAAACGAAAAACAGGTTTGGACATGGAGATAAGACTGGAAATCAGATCATTACTTTGAAATAAATGGCTTCCAAAACACAACCGTGTGTGTAGGTGAGAGTGTGAGAGTGTGGTTAGCTAGCACCGCTAATGAGCAGCATACATCCCCATGATATCAGGGCTAATCACACGGAGCGCTATATTTAGCTGTTTAGCTTCAATTAATGATTTTCCAAGGGACCAATCAACACATAGCAGATGACAGCTGTGTGAATGTGTGTGTGAATGTGTGTGTGTGTGTGTGTGTGTGTGTGTGTGTGTGTGTGTGTGTGTGTGTGTGCGTGTGTATCCATATGTGTGTATATGTATATTTAAGTAGGACAACCTGTGTTTAAACATGAGGGCTTAATAGTTTTTGAAAGAAGCTGTACAGTAGCTCTCGCCATAATCTCATGTTAGGCTGAGATAAATTAGCAATGTTAAAACTTGGGCTCAAAAACTAAAAGAATTCAACAATTATTTCCAGAAAACAAAATGGTCATAACTTAAAGGTCACCTATCATGATATTTTTAGGCAATCGCATAGGTCTCAGATATATAAAAAATATAAAAATTCATGTCTATGACATGTTTTGCTCAAAATACCAAACAGATCATTCTAGCCATGCCTCATATCCCTCTATTTCACTTCCTGTTTCAAAAGTGCTGATTCTGGGTATAAACAGGTCTCTCTTTAGAATGAGACCCTGTGTCTCAATGAGATTTTCACCTGTATAAATAAAGGCAAAACTGAAAATAATAAAAAAAAAGAGGGGGCGGCTCATGCGGCCGGGGCCTGGCAGATACTGTCTAAAATGCTGCAGTGATGAAACACAAGGATTATTAGATCAAGGATGGTTTCTGAAACAGTATGGAGCTCAAAGGCTTTCTCTCTTGCCGGTTATACCACAAGGTGAGTTCCTTTTTACTTCCTGCTTCTTCACACACATGCTCTCCAGTACAGGTTAGCTCTGAGTGTTAGCGATGCTAATGTTAACACCGACCATATTACGTCCAAAACAGTCTGGAATTGTTTCTGTGCCGTGGGTCCGCCGCCGATTTGACCTCATATTGGCGGCAAATCTGGATCAGCTCTGTTGTAGCCCCGTTTTTAGAGATTTTGGATACGGAGGAAAAGAGAGAGGGTTTTATTTTCTGACGCTGCGTGAGTTCCCTGACACACCGGGGACACATGTTGCACATGACGCATTTTGCATGATAGGTCCCCTTTAAGTTAAGGTTGTTTCTGTTTCTGCTTAAGTAGTTTAATGTGTGTAATAGATTTCCATCTATTGGACCAAAAGATCTTAATTGAAGCTGTATTATTACATTTAACTATAAAACCAAACTGTTACAAAAAAGGAACAATAACGTCTTTGTTGATTTGACTTTATTATTTGCCTTACTTTGTTTGTTTTGTTGTCTGTGCTTACCTCATGTAAAGTGGACTTGGGTCCCATGAAAGGCACTATTTTAATAAAATCTATTATCATAGCATTTGTTTGTTCTTCTAACATAGTCTGACCTGCACAGTAGATTAGATCAGGGTTTGAATAGTTGTATGCAGCACGTTTTCTTTTGCCGTTATCTCTGCTTTCAGTAAACACAACCGGACATTGTTTAATATCCAAAGATCCACGAACAATATCTTAGGGGATTTATTTCACCCTTTATCTTGTTACTTACAGTTTTTCAGCCTTCTTATACCAATGTCCTGTCAAATGTGGGCCGTTTCCTGTTAAATTGGTCTAAAATCTATTCCTAAAAGGGACAAAACTGCTTCTTAAAACTATTATTCCCTAACTTCCAATCTCAAAAACCATCCAAACGTCACGCTGAATAAAACATAACACAATGTCCTCTGCATGACCCTGCACTGTTCTGTTCTCGAGGCCAAAGGTTTTGTTGTTCTCTGGACAACAAACAAGTTATATATATTTCCTCTAAGAAATAACAGCACACTTGATTTAAGGGATGTATGACTACGCTAAAAACAGCTTGAAACCAAGAGGGTAGTAAAAGTGATTGAGGAGACAGAAGAATGCATGAGAAGGGAGGTGATGGACAGAAATATGGCTGAGGGAAAAGGAAAGGAGAGAAGGTAGGGTGGATGAGAGGAAGTGTGAGAAAGTAAAAAGGTGGATAAATATAGAATGAAGAGGGGAGAAAGAAATGAAGGAATAGATGGAAAACGACAAGGAGAGAGGAGATGATGGGGTTAGATGTGGAGTGGGTGTAAAACGGAAAGAGGCAGATTACTCTACGACAGAATCGGCAAATTCCAAAAGTATAATGAAATATTGCCCACAGATGAAACTTTTCTTATATTGTACCTTTTAAATATATATGTACAAATATATTACACAGTAGTATTCATGTGTTAAAAATACCACTTTTCAAATAAATTCAGTCAATTCATGTTGAAACATTTTTCTAACATATCTTAGTTGATAAGAAAAAAGCCCAATAACTTATTTACAACAAGCTTGAAATACACCCTTCATATTTCCCCTTATTATAATCAAACTGAGGCTTCTGGTTTCAGGGATGAGCTGCCAACCAGATGAAACCCTATGGAAAGCTGTGATGTAGGCGGTCTTTTTCTTAAAGGTCCCATGTCATGGCCATTTCTATTGATCATAATTCCATTGATGAGGTCTAGAATAGATTTACATTGTTCAATGTTCCAAACTCACATTGGTTTCTCACAGCATCTCGGTATAGTCTGTGTATTCACTCTCTGTCCTACACGCCTTGTTGGAGCTCCTACCCCCCCCCTCCCTGTGAGCCCGTTGTGCTCTGATTGGTCAGCTCGCCCACTCTGGTTTGATGAGTCCACCACCGTTACAGCGGAACATCAGTGTGTATGTGTTACAATGGCGTTTGTTAGCAACCAGGAAATGACACCAGTAATGACAAACAGATGAGAATGCTGCGTGGGGTCTGGGTGCTGTGTTGGCGGGATGTTGCAGGGCTCGCTGCTCCGCCCTTTGAGGCTCGAGGAGCAGACAGTGTGAGCTGGATTACTGGTGTCGTTTCCTGGTTGCTGCATGGGGTCTGCGAGACGGCGCGAAACTCAGCCTGAACACCATGGACACGGGAAGGGAGGGGGTGCTGAGGGGGCTGCAGCACCAATTGGTGCCAACGGGTCGTCGTTACGTCAGAGTGACCAGAAAGAAAACGAGGCGTTCTGGGGCAGCACAGACAGGTCTTCTCTGTGTTAGAGTTTTACTCGCTACAGGGTGCACTTTGAGGGTTTGTGACTCTGCAGACCGTTTACATGCAGAAGAACCTTCATAACACAAGGGGACGGGTGATAACCGGAAACACATGTCATGGGACATTTAAAGCATATTCATGTTCAACCTATAACTCAGGAGGCAAAATACCTCACCTCTATAAGTGGCCGAGTCCTTCGTATATTTGTCTGTATGTGGCCCTCGGTGAAAAAAGTTTGGACACCCCTGCTCTACTGTGAGGAGGAATCGGTGGAGGGGATCGGGCTCTCAGGATGGAGCTGACGGAGCTTTAGACGACCGAGTAGTTTCTTCACAGAGTCTGGATAGAAGCTAAGAACACAGTGAACTGGACAGCTTCCCACCCCTCTCTCTTTGCCGGGAACTATTCCGTCACTTCTCAGGCCTGGACAAGTGGTGCTGGTGAGAAGGCTTTCAAATGTGTGTGTGTGTGTGTGTGTGTGTGTGTGTGTGTGTGTGTGTGTGTGTGTGTATGTGTATGTGTATGTGTGTGTGTGTGTGTGTGTGTCAGCTGCAACACAGCTGGCGAGGCTCACGCTGGCTCGCGCATGGGGGCAGTTTCAGTTGCACAATGAACCCACCGCCACTCCACAGGAAACGGCTCTTTTTAGGCAATAAATCAGCAGAATTAAAAGAGGCTGGGAAGTTTTCTGAGAGAATAACGGAGAGAGGCTGACTGAGACGGACGGATATTACATGGTGGTCATTATTGCTATTAAAAGACCAGGCTTTTACGGTAAAAATGCAAGTCCAAAATGTGTCCATGACTTTCTGTGATTAAGTCAGGGTATTATAATTATATTTCACTTTGCAAATTAAAGTTTAAGACTTAAAATGAGGTTGTTACACACTACTCTACCATTAATATATGGCATTATAATCATTTTTAAATAGCAGAAAGACGCTTTCAACTATCAACACTGATGGAGCCATAACTATGCCTGACATAAAACCTTGAGGGAACATTCAGAATATCAGCTTAAATTGGCTTATAACCAATATCCTATTAACCTTATTATTCATTGTTGGACTGTAAACTTGTGTGCCTCTATAAAGGCTAAACAGAATATCTTTTAATTTACCAATGTTATCAATTTGTTCAAAGACTGATTTTGGCATTTGGCTAAAAATCCAACATGCCTCGCAAAAAAAATGAAATATATATAATTATTTTTAAGAGATTAATAACCATGTGATTAATTTCTTTGTCGCATCTCAAGTCAGAAGTGTTCTGCCATAGAGGGGATTGAATGTCATCCATTTATTATTTCAAACTGCCTTAACCCCCATGAGGATTTCCACTATTATTCTATCATAACAAGATAATGCGGAGGATAATCTGGGCACCAACTCTAGTTTGAAAAATGTGCTTCGATGAAAGACAGCGGAATATTCTATCAACACATTCAAGGCAACTGAATCAAAGAGGACCTTGTTGCTATGAGACAAACTACAGAAAATATAAAAACACTAACACAAATAGCTGGCTGTAGATGAACTAGCTTTCTCTGAACTTGCCTTTTCCTAATTTACCGTAAACTCTGGGCACAGTTCGTAAAGAATAAGTGTAAACGAGTTGCTCAGCTAAGGGACCAAAAAGACCAGCTTGGAAACTCATTCTCTACATTTGTCCAATTTTCCAAAAATAATAATAACACACCACAAAACCAAACTTATGCTGCCATTGGATTCTTTTCAACAGCCATTAAGCACTAGATGTTGTGCAAAACCACACCAACATGACCGTTCCTCTGAAGACTTCATTAAGGAATACGTGCAGAACAACTTTAATCACTGAGCTGAGTGCAGTGCCACTATATACTACGTCTATAAGAGCAGCTCCAGAGGGAACTGACGGTGGTGGAAATTCCACACTTAATCACCTTCTGGTAAGAAAATAACAAATATACAAGCTTAAACCAAAGTTGTGTTATTTAATAAAGAGTTATAGCATTTAACAGAATCGATCTTAGGCCCCAGCCACACGAGGACGATAACGGTCATATCCGCTACAGTTCTCTATCAGATAGACGGTTCGGCCACACGAGGCCGACATGGAAACGCATAAAACGATAACGGGTCCCAAGGTGGGTAGATCTGCGAACGAAACGCTCTGGGGGGGCAAACGGCTCCGTGTTTACGCCGATACGATTATTTCCTGATAACGTTGAAGCAATAGCTCCACCTCTCCCACGTCTCCTGCTCAGAGATCAGCTGCTGGGCTCTCAGAGGAGGGGGAGGAAAAGAGAGGCTCCATTTTTTATTCTTATATTATTATATAGAGTCATCAATTAGTTTTAAAGCTCAATAAATAAGAAAGAAGACCTCTGACCGGCACTTTTCAAATGCTGTCCAGAAGATTTAAACTTTAACGGACCGGCGAAGAAAACTGAAACTCTGCTGCACGGCCCCCTCGTCCCTTGGAAGAGGCGGAGAGGTGGGTGTTTGTCATCTGCTGGTGGACTACCGGAGAGATTTACAGCAGGAGCACACGCTTTCCTCAGGGAGGGAGAAAAAGAGCCACAGCGGAGAATAAACAGAAGGGCAACCATGGCAACCATGCGCGGGAAGTCTTCTTCGCTGCTTTTGTGGCAGGACTACAGCGCCACTTACAGGCCTGGCATATGTACTACAGCGTCTCCAGCGCTTTCCAGCGGTCTCGTGTGAACGGACACGTTTCTGGTGCCTGTTGCATGTGGACGGAAGACTTTTTTGATATCGATTTCGGTCCGTTTGCGTTATCGTCCTCGTGTGGCTCCAGGCTTATTTCCAACTGGAAATTTATTTATACAGAGGAGCAGGACATAAGACAGGTAACATCTGTATCATCTGGATCATTTCCCTGACATCGGTCCTCCTGTCTGTCGAGTGCAAGAGAACAGAAGGTTGCCAGTCTTTTGTATTAAATGTGTGATAAAGCCTGGGAATGACATCCGTAGTTTACATTAGAACCGATACATTTAATCTGTGAGAAACCAACCCAAGAATTACATATATAACCAAATGAGACCCATGCTAAATTGCTACGACACTAACCACTAATGCTATCCGTGTTAGCGTCTCGCTCGAAAATCAGCTCGGTGCAGTTATCGGGGGATACTGCATGTGTGAGTCATTAGGAGGCTTCTGAGAGTGTGTGTGCTTCTGAGAGTGTGTGTGCTTCTGAGAGTGTGTGTGCAGATGTTTCTGGCCGAGGATTTGAAACCTGGAGATGTGAGTGTGACCCAGAAACGAGGCGTTCTGCAGCCAGGCGGAGGTCTCGTAAGCCTCGCTGTAATTGAGGGCCAAGGGAGCACCACAAGGAGTGACAGCCGCTTAATGAGAAATTATAGTTGTGCTGATGAGTTCAGAAAACACCTGACTCCATTTGATAGTAATTACATCTCATATGGTTTCATTATGCCCGCTGCTTATTTGGATTAGGCATTATTACGACTGAAATAGGAGAGGATAAACTCTGCCGGGATTACCACCAGTTTGAGACGCCCCACACTCTGAGACTGAGACTGAGACTGAGACTGAGACTGAGACTGAGACTGAGAGACACACACACACACACACACACACACACACACACACACACACACACACACACACACACACACACACACACACACACACACACACACACACACACACACACACCACACACACACACACACACACACACACACACACACACACACACACACACACACACACACACACACACACACACACACACACACACACACACACACACACACACACACACACACACACACACACACACACACACACACACACACACACACACACACACACACACACACACACACACACACACACACAACACACACACACACACACACACACACACACACACACACACCAAACTGTGGTAAATGGTTCTGTAAGAGAGTCCGGCACGAGCACCTATACAGGGTTGTTAAAACTATATATTAAGTGTAGCTATATATATCAAAGACATCTTCACATGTTTTATTTTGGCAATTAAATGTACAATTCAGATCAATATGCTGGTCAATACAGAGACACAATCAAGTGGCAACTTCACTTTGTTGGTTTTACGAGTGGGTAAAAGAAGATATTGTGAAAATGCCGACAGATTATGCCGACAAATTATTGTGACGGCTGTCGCCTCTCCGGTCCTTGTAATTCTGTTTTGGTGTTTATGTATGTAGATGAGCTGTGTAGTTGCCCCAACGTCATTGGCTGCCATCTCCTGGTCCGCCTCCGAGGACACTGATTGGAGCACGCCGGGCCCGACGAGCTCCAATCCCCGAGCCATTCCAGCGCACACCTGCCGGAGATGACACTACAAAGCCTGGGGACAGCAGTCACTCTGGAGGCTCTGCTGCGATCAGACACTCATGTTGCTCCTGTGTCGTGGACACGTTAGACTTGTTAGAACTTGTGTGATCCGTGTTGTGTGTTAGCGTGATGATATATGTGCTCAGAGTAGCGTGTTGATATGTGTGTGTAGTTTCCCCTTCGTTAGCTGCATTCCCTCGTAGCTTCGTTCAATTAGTGGTGATTGTTAGGAATCACAGCTGTGTTATTCGGCTCACCTTTAGAGGCCTCCTTCTGTTATTTAGCAGTAGCCTGCGCCCTTTGGGCTCCTTTGTTTGGCTTAGGCTACTTTTGGTCTTATTTTGTTGTTATTCATTAAACCCTATTATAATTATTACCAATTCTATTCTGGTGTGTGTTGCCTTCCTCATCCCTAGTGAGATCGTAACAATTATATTACGACATTTCACCAAATACATGTTTCATTTTCAGCTTCCCATCTTGGTCAATCTGGCTGATTACTTGACGTGTCAAAGACGATGAGAAAATTGCAATCAAACCTTTGTAGAGGCTACTAGGAATGAAACCTCCAAGATATGGAATTTACAAAATGTAAAAGACTTGGAATAAGAGAAAAGTCAGACTGTTGTCGCTATTTTTGCTTGAGAAAGGTTTGTTGTCAATCAACTGGTCGAATTTATAATTGTGGCCTAATTTCTCTCATTGATAAAAAGAAACAGCCTTTAGTATCCTTGCCATCATAACCTAGGATAAAGTCACGTTGTACAACTATTTATTTAACAGTACAAAAAGTACAACTTCTACAACATCAGTAAATACCGTTGTCCTATATTCATCTCTGTATTTAAAGATCTCTATATTCATTTGAGAGTTAACGTGTTTCAGTACCGCATTTACAATGTTTTAAAGACTTTTCTAAAATATTAAAATGATCCATACACTTCACTTCAACCACTACCTATTTATTTATTCTATTTCTGGGGGGATAAAAGCTCCCCTCACTCTTTCCCTGCAGTTCTAGGTGGTATTAAGACCATGTTGATAATTGGAGACCTCAAGTTTGCATAGATAATACCCGAGGCCGCAGACTCTTCAGAGAGAGACTTTCTCATTACCTCAGATATTGCACTTGCGATTAAGAGTGGTTCTGCTAAGTCAGAGGTAAAAGCGAGTGGATTTGAGATGCGGTGGTATTAGAGCTGCAAATGGAGGCTTTAATCCAGGCCAAGGTGGAGCAGGCGTCAAGGTTTCCCCCGTCTGAGTCTATCTCTAATACCCACAGCATGCAAACACTACTCAGAAATTCACGAGTCTTAACATACAGACACACCCAGAGATGGCAGAAGTACACACATCCTTTACTCAAGTAGAAGTACAGATACTCGTGTTTGAAAATACTCTGGTAAAGTAGAAGTACTGACTAAACTTCTTTCCTCAAGTGAAAGTAAAGGCTTTGAAATGTACTTCAGTAAAAAGTACCCATAACTAGCAGCTGTTTTAAAGAGTACCTGACCTCCCTTTATATTAATAGAACAATAATGTCATTGTTAGCTAATGAATGTTTCCATGCTGAACAACGGCAACATGACAACGTTTCCATTGGTCCCTCTTCTTTAGAGAAGACCAGGAAATGATGGATACACGGATCGTGTTCAAATCAATAGGCACGCAATGACTCTACATAATAATGATCACGCCACCAAACACACATTCAAACTAAAGGAACCAGCTGTTTGAAAATGAGAGAAGTAGAAAGTAAAAAATAGTCAGAAAAATAAGTAGTGGCGTAAAGTACTGATACCAGAAAAATGTACTTAAGTATAGTAACGAAGTATTTGTACTCCACTACTTCCCACCTAAAGCAGAAGTGAGCTCTTACGTTGAAAGAACCCAACCTACCTTTCTCTCTCTCAAACACCATCATCAAATCTCTTTCCCTTTCACCACCTCCGTCCCCAGGAGAGGAGCCCGGCACTGAAATCTAATTAAAGGCTCCATAAGCAGAGCTCAGATCAAACTGTCACATCAAAGTCGCCGCTGGGACAGAATGACACAAATCAATAAGAGAGAGCTTCGGAAGATCCTCCTGCACCCCGGAGACTCTGGGCCAGCCCAGTATGAGATGTAGTCAGTATGAGACGGCTAGGTTAATGTCTGGGAGCAATTCATTGCATATGCTACACAAATACGGCCAGGATCTGTAGAATTTTCGAAATATTGGGTTGCAGATTAGAATTTTCCAAAGGGGGGTTTGTTTAGCATGAAACACTTGACATAACTAAAGGATAAGTTACAAAAGAAAGTGAGGTCAAAAGAAAACTATTTCTGCTAAAAGGTTAGCAATGAGTCAGACGTAAACATTTCAGATGTGTGTATCTCACACTGTATTTTAACTTGAATTCATGTCATTATATATCTTTGCTTTTAAATGAGTGTTTTTAAATGCCATTTTATAATATGTTTCTTAATGTCTTTCATTTTTTGTAAAGCACTTTTTTGTAAAGCACTATGAATGGCCTTGTGTTGAAAGTTGCTATATAAATAAACTTGCCTACTGGAGTTGTTCTATGTTGAGGGTAAATGTTGTACCAAAAAGGATAAGTACATGTTGGTTATGTTCACACAGTGGCGAGATGAACAACATTCTTTGTCTCTGCAGCACAGTTGTGATGTTTTAGTGAAAACCGTTTAGGACAATGGACAGAAAGAAAGACGATGTTTGAGACGTATTGAACCCAAACCAAAGATACGGATACCCCCATATGAAGTAGGGTTAATTGAGCTCTGGTGAAAAGTCCCAGAAGATTTACAGGTGAGTTCAAACTCTAGTCTAAGGAACGGAGAATGACTTACCTGAAAGAATGACACCAGATAGAGACCAGGTTCGAGGGAAGAAGGGAACAGCCAACCGAACAAGAGAAGAGAGAGAGAGAAGACAAAAGTTAGTTCATTCTTCACATATGCAGCGGTTCTCTTAAACAGCAAGTTAGCTTAGTGTCCACATGATAACAAAAGGCGCATTCACACCGCAGTACTTTTCCCACAAAGGTTCATGAGAACTTAGTTCATGAGAACTCTTTTGTCGCGTTCACGCTAAAAAGAGCCGGTACTAAAATTAGTTCATGAGAACCTTTTTACCCCCTCGAAAGTCCCTGCTAGAGAGCAGGGACTTTCGAGCGGCTCTTTTGTGAGAAAAGAGCTATATTTCTGATTGGCTGGGCGGATTGCAAACCACGCCCCGTAAAACTTCCAAAAGGTTTTGTCTCCATTTTATTATACTCGCATTAGCATTATTAGCATGAGCATTAGCCCAGCGCAGAAACGCAGAGAGACTAACTTATACAAAATAAAACATGGGAGCGGTGGAGATGAGGAGGTGTCGGCGTTCTGGCGATTTACTCGGAAGGCTTCAGTAGAAGCTGCTGGGAGTCCCAGCAGCTTCTACTGAAGCCAGTCCCCAACTCCGGGGACTTCCGGCCGGGGACTGTGGGCGGCAGTATACGCCGTGAAGTGGTTTGCGGCCTGCCAGTAAACCCAAAGCAGAAGAAGATGAAGTGACATCAGCGGGTTCATTTGCCTAATCCTCCCCCAGGGACTTATTCCGGTGTGAACGCGATCTGTACTTAGTTCATGAGAACTCTTTAGTTCTCATGAACCTTTGTGGGAAAGCGCCTCACTGCGGTGTGAAAGCGCCTAAAGCTATCCCAACTGGAGCTGTGAACATGACCGGATGTGTGATTACCTAGAAGAGCATCAGGACTGTTTGATGCAGATGATAGCTATGTGATTAACATGATGATTCAGCCTCTATGGAGAGAGACATCAAGCATGCTCATTTCTGACGTGGAGCTAATCTGAAGTAAACATTGAATACTGCTTTCTATTCCTCCATCTTGTGACTGTGTAACTCCCTCTCTCGGATATCAGCATGTGAAGGACACTGCTCAGGAACTAGTTGATGCTCTGTATGTGATGACTACTTCCGTTCTGGAGAGGATCACAGATACATGGATCCTGAGGTTGAAGCTCAAGCCAGTGAGATTTTTCAAACACCTTAAAGACTGGAAAAAGCGGGAAAGATCCAAAAACTCATCCAAGGAACGAATGCTACTGTCCAAGAAATAATCCAGCCCGCAGTATACATCACAACACATATAACAGTGAATAGAGATATATTGGAAATAAGCGACTAAGAACATCCCATGTTGTTTTGAGTGACCGATTTTAAAAGGGACAACGGGATGGAAGCAGTGTATAGAACTGAAACATTTAACATTAACTTTGTTGGGTTGGACATTAGAAAAACTTCACCAAGACGGTTGGTGAGTTATATTTACACTTATTTCAAGTTTGAATGAAGTGTGTTTGCAGAATCTTCCAAACTTGAAGGGCTGGTAAATGTTAACATGTCGCTGACTCGCTGTGCACCAGCCCTCAAGAATGTGTGGTTATTAGTGAGCTTCATAGAGGTTAGGGAACAGGCTCGCTGCTAGCTATTTCTTCATTTTTATTCTTACATACAAGAGTGGTATCAATTCTGCGCCCAAGTCCAGTAAAAAATATATTTTTTGCAACTAAGGGATCTAAGGGAAAGAATCTGATAGACTTTTAACAGTGTGTTTGGGCTTTAGTTCTCTACAACATCCTAAAACTTTCATCGCTCTGCTGCATGAGAGCCACGGGGTATGTTGGAGCACACTGGCCAATATTTAATTCAGTGCTGTGCAAAACTAATCGTCCTCCCAGACTTCAAACCCTATTATGCACTTCACAATGTTAGATCAGCAAATAACAAAAGCGCCGCTTTCCTAAAAACAACCCACAAATCGTCCATAAAGTTTCATCTTAATAAAACATTAATTTCTGTTGGGACACAGTACTCTTAATACTGGCGTTGTTTGTACTTTGATCCACAGTATGTTGGATAGGATATGTTGACGATGGAAACAAACTGACATGCGAGGTTGAAGAAGTTATAGAAAGCCTCAGAGTCCCTCGACAACACAACCTCTTGAAATGAATAATTAAAGCCCACCCAGACAACAGATGGTGCATTTAATTTGTTTCTCCTGTGATCCTATACATTCCCTATCATTTAGGGGAAGTAAAGCACATTATCCAACACTCTGCGAAGCAATGCTTATCCTAAGAGACATCGATACTTTACGCAGCGCCAGGGGAACAGCAGAGTGGAGCTGCCTAAGCCGACCTTGTTGTTGAAATAAGCACTTTCACTCTCGCACAGACAGCAGAAATCCGACAACGATATCTTAGACAATAGCCGTTGTCGGAGGCGTAGCGCGAGCAAACGACTAATTTGCTGTGTGAACAAAAGAAAGTCTGCGACAGCTCTGCAGTGACACGTTTCTGTCGCATTAGGGATGGAGAAGGGATTAGAGTCGGAGCATTTGATCCCGTCTGACTGTGATCTTCTCTGAATTGACGCAATGCTTGACAGACGTGTTTCTCGGCAGAAACAAAATAATGGGAGCCACAGCAGAAGTCTTCTGCGTGTATCCTTCAATCACACCAAGAAATGCTGTGAACGAAGACAGCCAAGTTACTTTTATGACTCTCTCTTTGCAGACGTGATGATTTGTTCTTTAGTGCATGTATTATCACTTCCTGATCCCTCAGAAACTATGTTCAGGTTGGTTTTATCTCAACATCAGGGTTACCTGTTTCCTGATTCCATTTATTTTATGTTTATTTCAGGATTATGAAACTGTACAGATCCGTCCAGTGCAGCAAAGTCACTTGAACTCACTTTACATAATATTTGGTCAATCAACCCTCTTTAGGTCACATAATGTGCTTTTACTGACAATGTCTACACACCAACGGCTTCAAATGTGGAAATCAATAAGTTCAAGTGACAGAATATCAGGTTTCTTTCAGTTTGTTTTGTTCTTTCTATACCTTAGTTATAACCGTTTCTATTCGACCATTGTAGCCAGTGTACAGTATGTTGTTATTTGATGATATACATTGAATTGTCGGGTATTAAATTGGCCAAAAAATATATCCACGTCTTGTGATTTCCTTTATAAACAGATTTTCTAGAAAATGTACTTGCAGTAGGGAAGGTTAGTTATAATCCATTCGTTTTTTCCCTAGGTAAAAATGCATACAACTTTCCATTAGGGTTAGGGTTATCATTCCCATTTTACAAGACAATTTTTGTTTTATTTATTCTATATTTGTGTCACTTGAATGGCACAGTATTTCATCTCTTAGCAGTACATGTTCAGAAGAGTACAGAGCATCTTGGAAGATGTGTTTTAATCTCTGCAGGGCCAGAGGACTCGAGCCGTGTGATAAATGATGAACACTGCGAGTGTAAAACTGGCTACTTATTTTGGAAAACACTCAAACCGAACAAACTACACTGTGAGAAAATACCCAGAGAGTTAATTCTCCTTTCCCCAAACCGTTAACAATGAAAGATAAGCAGGCCTATGCATTATGTATTTATCTTATTTCTCTTTCTACTCACTGCAGCCTTGGTACTGCAGAGGATTCTTGGACGTTGTGCGAAAAGACTAAATGATTTTTGAGTCTATTATCTCATAGCCAAGAAGAACCAGAAGAGGATTTAAACTTTTGATGTACAATTCCTTGAGAATGAAACCACAAAACACAGACTCTACAAGTTCTGAACAAACTCAACATGACAGATTCGAGATAGAAATAGTCTATAAGTAAACTTTCAGTAACGGGTATAGTTTCCTCTACGCGCCCAGATATCCTGGGACTGTGTTGATCTGCTTGGTATTCCAGCAGGCAAGTCAAACATGGCAGATATAACCGTGCAAGTCATCACAAACTCCAGAGCAGAAGGTACGTCTGGTCCAATGCACAACACTTCACAGTCTGAATTAAACATATGTTCCTCACAGTCACAAAGGGGTGTGTGTAAATGTCCACATGCGCAGAAAAGTACACACATGGTGTACAAGACTTTAACCTGCACTCACATCTGCACACCTATGTACATATATTTAACAATCCAAATATGTATACATGTCAATTCAAATATCTTGTTTCAACAGTTACTTTATCCTTAATATTTGTATTATCTTAATTTGTATTCTATTTTATCTTTATTTTGTACCTTGTGTGAAACCTGTTTTTCACTTTGACCCTGTTGCTCCTATAAACGCCTGAATTTCCCCACGGGGATAAATAACGTTCCATCTCATCTTATCTTATATTCTTATTAGGGATGGCCCGATTCGGAAAATATAACAAATCACGATTATTTCGACTGATACGTGAGTCACGAAAATGGAGGGATTGATAGTTGTTGCATCCTTAGTCATTATCATTGAAATATGCATTTAAAATGATCATGGTGGGAATTCTTTGAAGTGGATATTTCCCAAACGAGGTTATTTTATACATTTTGAGAACAATTTGAATGCTTGGACATCTGTGAAATACCACAATCTTTCATTCAGAATAATATTTACTAAGTCTTAATTCCTCTGTGTACATTATTTTACAAACCAGCCCAGTCACGTCCTTTCTTTCGTCACACTTACTTCACACCGCTGATCTTAACCCCCACAAAAAAACATCAAGACTGAGTTCCCATGACGAGTTAAGCCTCGTAAAAACCCCCTTACATCACATCTATCATGAAATAATTACATCATTTTCATCAACCCGTAAAAAGCTTTTCTCTCTGCTTGAACCCAGACAGGTTTTGGTGTCGATCGGCCCCGACAGCCCAAAGTTCACCCTGATCCCAACTGGGCTTCGTCAAAGGCGAACTGCCAATTTTGGACAAAGGCTCCGAGGGTAGAAAGTGGTGCGAGACGGACTGAAAACCACAGAAAGAGAAGGAGACAAACAGACAGTGGCTTTGGTTCAAAAGGCGACTCTCTTCTAATGTTAATTCAACCAAACGGACAACAAGTGCCGCTCCACTTCTCGAGGCAATTAATCTTGCGTGAGCCAAAGCAAAGGGAGATTTCAGCGAGGGCTAAAGAAAAAAGTCTGTATAATTTTTCTGAGCCAATTACGGTGACAAGGAAAAGAAGAAGGGGGTGGTGGAGGGTGACGGACAGAACGAGAGCAAGGGAGGGAAGAAGAGGGATATTCAAGAGAAACACGAATGAGTATGTAACACAAATGGGAAGAGAGGAAGAGGATGGAGTTATTGGGTCAAATTCTGAACCAAAGGAACAACGTATATGTAAGAGGTCAACAAAGGCTAGTATTCGGTTGGAACAAATCGATATATTTACGAGACCATAAGAAAATACTTTATTGTCAGATCTAGTCTGACAGTTTCCTTTCATCACAGTAACTCTATTTGTAAGACCTTCAAGGACAGATATTAAGACAAGATGCAAGGAAACAAACATTTAATATACTATAACAATCAATAAAGACAATATCTTCAAGATCCTTTAACTTAACTATTACATTTCAATTTGTACACTGTTTGAAAATGTATGGAAACAAAGGCGGCAAAATCACAGGTTAATTAGGGCTGCATTATTTCACGTAAATCAGTCATTGCAAATATTTTCACTGACATTGCGATTGATATGTTTCGGGATAATGGAGGGATTGATCACTTTGATATCATTTAGATTAAAACAATATGTTAAAGTAATCAAGGTGTGACTTTTTGTAGGACGATCTGTACCAGACGAATACGTTGTTGTCCCTAGAATACGATTTGCAGTCCAGGATATATCTGCAGAATTGGTATTTTAACATATTTAGTCTTTAAAAACATTTTACTTCTTGCGATATGAATATCGCACGAGTCCATTTTATGATTTAGTGTGTGAATTTCGATTAATTGTGCAGCCGTATCCACAAATCACAGTAGTGGCTTTGACACTAAGCTTGTTCTACGGAAAAAGTCAAAACAAATCTGTGTCAAAACTCAAGTCAGTGTTTCTGGATGTCTTAGGAACAGGAAGTGAACCCTGATGTCTGGGGAGGACATCCCAGACAAAGAGCTTTTTTGGCGGCAACACTGATTTTAGCTGTCAGTGATGCACTTACACTGACAGATAGCCGTTATTACGGATGCTGTTAAAGTCGAACGATGTCGCTGACGAAGATATAAACCCATTTAAGGAGGGCTTGTACAACGAGATGGTTTTCGCCCTCTTCGGAATAGTAGTTAAACCCAGAACAATTTCTTCATTAAACTGCTGTGAGATGGTGCAGGGGGCATTTTGGGGTTTGTGAGAATGGATTTCACTTCCCCGAGGAATGCTTTAATATCCACAGAGGTGTGTGAAAACGGTTGACCCCGGCCATCTCATGAAAACGAATCCTCTGGAAAATAACACGGGGCCTCCAGCTACATCTGATGCTTTCTTTGGAGACCGCAATTACGAACACATTTCAAACACCAGCGGAGGAAATGTGGGGTTCCTTGTACGTTGCCACACTAACCGATTCTGAAAGAAAGTGCAAAGACAACATGGAGGATGGAAATGTCCAGAGGCAAGTCCCACAACTCTTGGTCTGTGAGCTTTCCAAAAGGGCCAGGGGTTTGATTTCTTCTTAGAAATAACACTGAAACACACAAAGGGATCTATGACAGGAGAGGGGGGGTGAGAACTGTTATTATTGTAGATTCAAGTCCTCTTATATGAATAAGTTGATGGCTTTAGAAGGTGGTCAATTTCAAGTCATTGCTCGGTATAACAAAATCAAAACTAATGATTATAAGACAAGCTGGAACTAGTAGTGAAAGTACATTTTTTAGTTACAGAATCATACTCAACCATTATTGGAATAATAAGTGACTTTAATTATTTTTTATACTATGTCCTAATTCTTTCATATCCATAATGATACGAAGTTGCAAGTTGAAGTAACTAAGGTTTCAAATCATTGTAGTGGGGTAAAAAGTATGTTCTTACACAAAGTAGTAGACAAGAGGGAGAAGTAGCATATCATGGAAATACTCAAGTAGCTCAAAATGTTACTTTAGTACTTTCCACCGCTGGCTAGAACGAGCCATGTTAAACATCTGTATTGTTTCAGACATATGACCAGAATTGTTAGTCCTATTAGTTACTTTCTGAAAACTCATCCAAGTAAATAATGTCTTTCAAGAAAGCAGAGGTATTTGATTCCTTCGGTTTACACTGCGCTGCCTCTTCCAGCAGGAACCACGTCAAGATTCAAAAACAGCAACAGGGGGGAAACCTATGATTGGTGTCTCTTGGGATTTACTGAAGCCATGTGAAATGAAAGAGAGCGTGTGTGTGTGTGTGTGTGTGTGTGTGTGTGTGTGTGTGTGTGTGTGTGTGTGTGTGTGTAAACATGAATGTGTGTAAGCATGTTTTTATCTAACTTTCCAAATATAGGTTGGGTCTACTTCCTGTCACTGTGCAGCCACCACACACCTTCTTATTTTGTATTTAGCAGCATCAGTGGTGTGTGTGTGTGTGTGTGTGGTGTGTGTGTGTGTGTGTGTGTGTGTGTGTGTGTGTGTGTGTGTGTGTGTGTGTGTGTGTGTGTGTGTGTGTGTTCTCTCTGCTGCTGCTCTGTCAGAGATTACAGAGGTTATTTCATGAAGGGCCATCTCCTGCCTCAGACCCAATCATCCCTCCAGCAAATCTCATTTACACCAGACCCCGGGGAGACTGCGGCTAACTGCTGCTATACTCTCATATATACTCTATACTCTACAGTCTACACTAAACTCTATACTCTAAACGTGGCTTTCCCATCACACAGATTCCCGTCCAAATGTAGGATTTAGATCACTTTAGAGCCAAGTATATCCTCAAAGATGTCTCCTTGTTACACACCTTGATGAGTTTTCCCAATCGACTGTTCTCTCTCTTCACTGTGGTTTTGACTTGCATGTTTATATTTCTAGTGACCAAGGATAACAAAGTGTTGATAAGAGTTACAGCTAAGTTGCAGCATGTATACGTGTCAGCTTGTTCACGCTTGTTGACTGTCTAAGATGTTTACAATAGGAGTTGATGGTTATGTGCTAGGGGTGTAACGGTATCCGTACATGCAGTCACACGACGAATACGCCTTTTTTTTTTACGAGTGGGAAAAAAGTCTGTCAATCAGGGCAGTATCCACTACACTATTTATAATCCAGGGGGCGGTATTGCGCCTAAAAGCTGTTTGCCAGCCGCCCTTAAACAACACACGAAGAACAAGAAGAAACAACAAAACGCACAAAATACAAGAAGAAGAAAAGTTAGTATGGCGATTTCAGATAACACACAGGAGCTAGAACCCACCTGCTTCTTTTAAATCAGCTGTGTGGGAACATTTCGGGTTCCCTGTGGACTACAATAACGATGAAGTGCGCGAGTGGTGGATCGGACGAGGACGGTGTGTCGGCGTTGTTCTACAGCGGTGCGGTATGCTAATGGTAACACACGCCAGACATGCTAAATCATATCAGAAGGCATCACCCAGATTTGCCAATCACCGGAGCCTGGGGAAAGACAACAGCAGTTCAACAGCTGATCCCCGCTGTTTTTAAGAAGCTAATAGACATGAGAGCCGAGAGAACAAAATAAATAATGGAACCTATTGGCATATGTTTTTCAATGACTATGCGCTCTTGAAACACTTTCTTATTATTTATGATGTAATATTTTCAAGACATTGTTTTTAGTTTTACAGCTTGATGAAACCTTTTTGTTTGACATCAGCAATGATAGATAATCTGGCCATCTGAGTGTGTGTGGTTCTGTTTGTGGTTTGTTTAATACAGTTAATTATTCAACATTTCAGAGTTCCTTATTTGTAAACTGAAACTTGCTCTACTGTTAAAAATAAATAACAACAAACCTGGAATTATGCATTTGGGACTTTGTTTTGCTTTTTCTTGTTGTACCGAACCGTGACCCCCAAACCGAGGTACGAACCGAACCGTGACTTCTGTGAACCGTTACACCCCTATTATGTGCACGGGCATAAGGAGACAATTGGTTTCATAGAATTCCTACATTTACAACAACACAACTGGAAAAGAGGTTTGGAAAAGGGTTGAATATAACAATTATTGTCTTTATCGTGTTATTGGACATTTGTCTTTAAGTCTGAAATTATTTGAAAGAAATTGAGAAACGGTCCCCAAGATACTCCCTTCAAATAGATCAATATAATCTAGCAAATCCTCGCATTTGAGAAACTAGAACAAGCAGATGTATAGCAACTTGATACATACATTCCCACATGTTGAATAACATCAACTATGACCTTTGTTTACATTGGTACAAAAATAGGTTAATTAGGTGAATGTATTCTATTTTTTTAATGTGCATGAGTCTGATACACCCGATCCCCCTTACCCTCCCCCACAGCAGTGTAAACATGAACTACATGTCGCCAGTGCATGACTCAAGCTATATGACAAATATTGCATTACTGCTGAGGTAAAATCTTCCATCACTTCACCCTCTCTCATGTGTTATGCAAATCCAGCGCAGGCGGTGATTAAAGACACACACTGCTCTCCTCAGATGTGAGATTACCATATGTTTCTGAGCTGTGAGCAGAGAGCAGGGTCACTGCTGTGTGTGTGTGATAATGTGTGTGTCATCTCCCCTCTGAAAGCAGCACAGAGAGAGGAGACTGTTTGCATCATGCTCCCAGTCAGACTTATCTCTGTTGTGACGACCGAGCGTGTGGGAGTGTGTTTCTGTATTTCTGTTTGCATCATCTTCTCCTAAAGTCTCTGCTGTGGCAACTGAGCTAAATACAACCCGTGTGTGTGAGAGTGTGTCAGGGGATGAACAGAGAGTGAACAAGAAGGGATGTTAGTGTCTTGCTCAATGTCAGACACGAGAGGTCCAGACTCTGGCATTTTAGTTACAGAACATTTGTGTTCCCAGATATTAGGAAAGACTTCCCTCTGACTTGATTTGCTAGTTTAAGATTGATTTTTTTTTTATGTAGAGACATCTGGAAATCTTTCGCCTCGAATATAAACCACAGCCTCATGTGATTCTGGAAAAAGTAAACAATTTATTCATTTAATTAAGCAAAGGGCCTTTCATCCACTGCTGCAGACTGAAGCCTCGCCAGATGCAGCAGCTCTGAGACATGGAAGCACTTTAGTTCATGGGATCAAACCTGTGTGTGTGTGTGTGTGTGTGTGTGTGTGTGTGTGTGTGTGTGTGTGTGTGTGTGTGTGTGTGTGTGTGTGTGTGTGTGTGTGTGTGTGTGTGTGCCGCATTTAAGTTTATTTTGATTTATTTTGAACCTTTTATTAATGCATGTTTCTGTTTCAGTGAGAGGTGCGCTTTGCTCAGGTGAAGGGGGCGGGGCTAAGGCTTTAAGTTGGAGGTGCGGTGTGTGACGGGAGAGCAGCAGGCAGCAGCAATACAGTCATTGACACGCAGACGCAACCTTATACTTAGTCAAATACAGATTATTAGGATCTGTTGTTTAAGTTTATGTTAAATAAATAAACGTTGAAAAGCAACCGAAACGTCCAGTGGATTGTGTACTGCGAGTCTGACACTGCTTCCGAGGCCCAAGCTCTACATGTGGCCAAGAACAATCACTTTTGAGGTGAAGGTTACAAGACACACTTTTGGGGGATTTTGGCCACTACAGTGTAGGTCCTTGGCTTCAGACAATGCAAATCCCAACATTTTAAATAGATTTTGAATGGTTTTACAAATTGAATGTATAATCCTACTTGCCCATTTCTTTGCATTCACTGTTTGAGTTTTGAGTTGTATTGTCCGTCACACAGACAGGTATAATCCATATTTCAATTTCAATCAAAGTGGGAAACAGTGCAGCCCTACTGGGAATGTCATTCAAAAAATACCAGAACTGACTTTCTACAGCAGTAGTTGATCTCCCACAACACACACACACACTCTTTAGCTCCTCCATATATATCACACGATAACAGGAAGTCGTGCCGCTCGCTGCTCCGAGGGACTCAGGGGTTGTGTTTGGATCTGATAAAAGAGAATGGGAGAGAAGAGCGCTCGGCCGCAAGTCAACAATCTGCTTATTTAACACTCATGTCCTGAGAGTTTCAGAAGAACAGGAAGACACACACACACACACATATCTCCACATTGGCACTTGTTGATTAGGGCTAATGGATTTACCATGCGCTGCCACAGTGTGTGGATGAATGGCAGGATATCAGGGCATCGCATCCTGCGGCACATAGATGGGCTATCTGTTGTTCACCCTGCCTGTCACACAGAAAGCTGTCCTCCCTGCGGTGAACATGTGAAAAGAAACCAGCAGATCTACTTGATTTCAATGTGGGTTTATTGAAAATGCCGTTGATAGAACTCAAAGAGAAGAAATATATCATCATTCAGTGAAAATCTAGGTGTTTGCTGTTAACTGCCATTGAATTACATCAAAACGCTAAATCCCAGAATATAGTATTACATATATTGAGAGAGACCATTTCAAATCATAAATACTCGCACTTCCGCACTAAAAGTGGACATAGTGTGCTCATTAAGGTTCATATGTGTGTGGGATTTTAGCCTCTGCAGACCATTTACATGCACTAAAACCTACGTAACACACTACAGGAAAGGGAAAACCTCAAAAAGTGTTTTCTTTAAGCGCAATCTGTGACTGCAGATGAGATTCAACAGCTTATTGTCTCACTGTGAATTATGTGTGAGGCCTTCAAAGCACGGAGGGTGGAAGGAAGTGACGACACAAACAGAGCAGATCACAACATCCTGTTGACTCCCCTTAACGCTCACTTCCTGTCTGCATCCTCTCTACTCCACTAAAATGCCTTCACACAGAGAGGAAATGGTGGCTGGAGGTGGGCAAAGCTCATCTCAAGATAAAGTGTGTAATCATGAGTAAGAACTTTGCTAGGAATTCGAGCGGTGCCTTGTTTAAGCCATTACAATACGAATGAACTGTACACTTGTTTTAGCTTACGCAGAAGAGAGAGAGAAAAGTTAGAAGAAATGTCACATTAAAACCACACATGTACTTTTAAATATAGGCTCTTTGGTACCACTTTACAATGAGACTACCCTTATAAAGGATTCATAATTAGGTTATTAATTAGGTTGTAAACACTTTATTAATCCTTAAGAACCATTTATAAACCAGTTCTAACAGTTTTCATACATCAACACAGGCTCACGATTTGGCAAGATGACTAAGCCTTATATTGGCTACCTAGCTTACTTCATCTTCTTCATCAGCCAGCATCCTTGGTATCTGTTGTTCACCGAGTTGATTCTCCCCCCATCCATCTTGATGTTTCTTGGCATCTCTTTAGGACCATTTATTTACGAGTAACTAGCATTTAAAGTGGGAGCCTTATTGTAAAGTGTAAAACACATTCCCAGTTATTTACTACCAGTGGCAGACTGGACGAATCCCGATGGGCCGGTACTGAAGTGGGCCCGGTCGGATAAGTCACTAGCACCCCACCCCCCCCGTCCCCGTCAACAACAATTTACTAGCGGTATTGACTTGCGGTACCGAGGTGGGCCGGCAGTACCGAAGTGGGCCGGTCGAGAGTCCCGGGCTGATTTGTAGTCCCAGTCCGCCCCTGCGTGCCAATGATCATCCTTAAACTCAGATGATGACTGGACGAATCCTGATGGGCCGGTACTGAAGTGGGCCGGTACTGAAGTGGGCCGGTCGGATAAGTCACTAGCACCCCCACCCCCCCTCCCTCCCTCGTTGACAATTTACTAGCGGTATTTACTTGCGGTACCGAAGTGGGCCGGTCGAGAGTCCCGGGCTAATATTTTGTCCCAGTCCGCCCCTGGGTACTACCATTTCTAATAAGGCTTGGCAGTACAGATACATGTGGGCTCACTATTTGGCAAGCAACCGGTCACAGTTGCCCTGCTTATCTCATGTCTTAGAAAAGCTTGTTAATGATTTACAACCTAATTAATAAATGAATTACAAACTACTCGTAAACCCTAAACCTACACAAACACACTTTGAACTGTGCCTATTGTTGACCGGTTAAAATCTATCAGTGCTTGGTATTCGACTCCTGACGGCAAATAGGAGGTCTGATGCCACATGAGATGTACTGCTGTACATTCAGTAGTAAACATGCGCCGATCTAACGTCTACTATAAACTTAAATCTGTATAAAAGTGAACTAACTCTGCAGCGTGAGAAATGAACAGCGCACATCTGTTCTGTACTTCATGTGAAGTTGAGCAAGAGTCGGCTAAATCAAATCTGTGTATTGGCTTGAATGTTTAGGATGACTTTACAAATGTAGAAAATAAAGACCTCTTGTATGCCTCCTACTGAAGTCTGTATGACACACTACATGTCATGTAGCTGCACACACTCCCAAGGACACACACACATTAATAGTACCTCCTTCCTAATCTCACAACATAATAATAAAGAAGTGTTGCTTTTAATTCAGTAGTTCACATGTGTCGATCTAACGTCTACCATCAACTTAAATCTGTATAAGGTTTTAGGTAATAACCAAATTAGCAATCACTTTCTTCATGATCATAAGACTCCAGATATTGATGAGTCAGCTAAAACAAGACAGATATAATGATGGCGACTTTAATAATGTAAGAAAACAGGTTATATATAGTGTCGTTCTATGCTTCTTGTATGTCTCCTACTGAGGTCTGTATCACACACACGAGGGCTCAGAGGAATTGAGCATGTCATGTAGCTGCACACACTCCCAAAGGACACACGCACATTAAATTGACCTCCTTCCTGTTCTCACAACACTATAGAAACTTTCTAGAAGCATTGTTACAGTAACTGGAGTCCCAGCGGGGGCAGAAATGAACCCTGGGAGCTGCGATGCGTTCAGGGACAACTTCCTCCTCTGCAGACTCATGAGAAACACTTCAGTGGTGTTGATCCTGAAGCCACATTGACCCCTGCTGGTGCAAAGAGGAAGTGGCTGAGGCAGGGTTAGAGGAAGTCAGTTTTATTAAATCAATGCTGTAAGGTAGGGCTGTGCAATTAATCGTATTTTAAATCGCAATTACGATTTTGGCCTGCCACAATTACGAAAACAACATAATAAAAAAAACGATTATTTAGCTTTGCTAGGTTGTGACAGTCCACTGCAACATATTCGCATTTATTTATATGTTTAGTAGCTTGTTGAAGTGCACTCCAAAAATATTTGTTGATCTTGTTTATTGGTATTTATTATTTATTTAAATATAAATGTATCATTTATTTTATTTATTCGTTTTTCAGTTGAATTCTACGTTCAGGGTAATCAACAGTTAAACAGATACTGTTCAAATTATTACCGGTATTTTAATTTGTTTTAAAGTTCAATGTTTTCAAAGTTAATGAATAATCGTATTTAATAATCGTGATATCAATTATTGACCAATCGTGATTATGATTTTTGCCATAATCGCACAGCCATACGATAAGTCAAAGTTAATAAGTAAGAGGAACTGCATGGGCTCTAATGGAGCCAGGAAAAAGGTGTGTACATAATATAGAAGCTACTTTCCAAATGTGTTCCATCTTTCCAAAAGGTCTGCACAATTTGAGGCAAAACATACATACATTTGTACAAGTTTTTTATAGCCGAATGTCACAATTTGTCTCAGGGGGGGTTTTACAGTCTGTAGAGACACGTTAGACTTTCTTTTAACACTAACCCTTTTTTACTGAAATTGCAATATGACCCGCAATGTAAGAGGGAATTGCTAGTTTTCAAACGTTTTAATATTATCATTTAAAAAGGTATTAAAGTGATCTTGGTGTGATTTATTTTAGAGAGGATCTCCTACTGTGTGTGGGCAGAGACTTCTCTGCAGCTCCACACAACACGCATTGTGCTCACTGTATCTTTGGATACTGCTCTCGTCCGTCCGTATTACACTTTAGATAACATTTCCATTTATTCTGCGGCCATAAGGGATACAGGTGTATGGTCAGTTTTACAAAAGCATTGCTATTAGTTTAAAGTTATTGACCAATAACGGTACGTCCACACAGCAGCTTTGAACAAATCTTGAAAAGCTTGGGGATTTTTTGCGAGCAACGCGACCAACAACCAATCACAGGAATCTCCCGCCCCCGACATACAAAGCAAAAAACCCTGGGGATTTTATGCGAGCAATATATATATATATATATATATATATATATATATATATATATATATATATATATATATATATATATAAATATATATAAATATATATAAAAACTCCCCAAACAGGCGAAAACCTACCAGTTTCACCCACTGTCTCTGCCACCTCCCTCCATGCCTCGCTCCTCCGGTTTGTATCCCGGTAAATAGTCTGGTCGTAAAGAACCGGGTGATTTGCTCCCGTAATTTCTCGTTTGGAATATGAGGAAATGAACTGCGGTCTGGCTCTCCCAGCTTGCACGTGGTTTGATTGGCTAGCGCTTCTACTGTCAGATTTGCATAAACGGGATTTGATTGGCTGACGCTTCCAGCTCAGCTTCAAAAGTTGAACATTGCTCAACTTTTGAATCCTGGAAATCCTGGAAATCCTGGAAATCTTCGCTTCGCTCCCCCACAATGCAGTTCGGTGAAAAGCGAGGCAAAGTGACGTCATTCCCATTCAAAGTCAATGGGCAGAGAAGCGGTGGAAGATTCGTCTAAAGCTGCTGTGTGGACGCACCGTAAGACTTGCATGGACTTTATTTAGGCATGAATTTATTCTTTTCATTTAATCGTTTATTTGAACAGGGACAATGCACATGAATGAACACTTAAGACAAATAATGCTTCAAGCGTAAATATGCCGGATTTTAGCTTTGAGCTAATTTCCATCCGCAGTCCCTCACATACAATATATAAGAACATGACATTTGTAAACATAGCAAACATAAATACATGATCCAAGTATTTACCACATGGCATATGCTTCTTAAAAGTCAAGTTCGAGTCCAGTATGACTCCAAGATACTTGAAGTGGGAGACTAGTTCTATTTCTGTTGGATCCTTCGATTTTGACTGGTCGTTTACTGAACATCATGCAAACTGTTATTTTACGTTTAGCTGTAAGCAAATGTTGTTCAGCCAGTGTTGAACCTTGTCCAAAGCATTTCAGAGACTTTGGTTATTCAATACAGACCAAATGAAAAGTAAAAACAAATCCATATGTCAACTGTATTTAGTAAAAGGGCAAGAAAGTGTAAGAAAGACCAGATGATTGAGTGAATTGTTCCCTCAACAGAATGTAAAGATAGAACTGGAAATTCTTGTTTAATTTGTGGCATTGTGACGTTTCACCGGAGTGTGTCATACTTGTAAATCTAGCGCTCCATAAAGTCAGTGATTCAATAAACCTGGTTTATGTCCCAGCTGTAAAATCAGACCGTTACAAAAGCAGTTCTGGCATTTTAAAGATCTGTGTCGGCGTCCAGTGTAAGTTTAGAGTCACTGCAGACAGAACACACACACACACACACACTGTGGCAGAATGAGAGTGGGTGGGTGTGAACCCGCCACAACACACTCTGATGTGTGCCACACAGAAATAGACACACACCACTTCCTGCCTGGGCACGATGTTCCTAAAGACCACAGCTGGAGTCACTGTGGTGTGTGTGTGTGTGTGTGTGTGTGTGTGTGTGTGTGTGTGTGTGTGTGTGTGTGTGTGTGTGTGTGTGTGTGTGTGTGTGTGTGTGTGGTCGCTGCAGAGGCAGTTAGTTTGCCAAAGAGACTGGTTTTAAAAAATAAACACAATGTCTCTCGATACACTCTGTTACCCAACATAACATTTAGTCAACGTTTCTCTCCGAAGAGACCACAACGACATGCAATCACCCATAAAGATACGAACTGAGAACAGCAAGAATTCTGCAAGTTCATTTCCTTCAGATAAGACAAACTTTTTAAGTGTTACTGAACACAAATAAGCCGACCCCTCTTAATGTGCCACATCATTTATGTTATTCTTTATAAGCCTTCGGGACGCTAGTTAGTCTTGTTGCCCCCTCCTCTGTCAGAAACAAAAACAGCACTAACTATTTACCTCTGATGGAGCAGTGCCTCCGTTTGTAGGGATCGGCTTGGGAACCGCAGGGTCGCCGGTTCAAGTCCCAGAACAGACCAAGAACAAAAAGTACTTTGAAAGGAGACATTTGACCTCCTAAACACTGCATCCTTGAGCAAGTCAGACTCCCAAACTGCTCGTATAACAGCGTCCCGTTGCTCCCAATACTAAGACAATACAGGGGCTAAATGTCACAATGTGTGCGGTGCTGTGTACAGCTACCTGTCTGTAACAAATAAACTCATTAGAATCCTACATTTTCATTTTTCTTTAAAAGAGGAAAATAAGTCAGCGCTGATTCCCGTTTCACCTAATGATCCTGAAGACTGGAAGAAACGTTCAAAGCTCTCAAAAATCTAACATCTAACACTCTGCAGTGTAACAGACACCGGGAAAGCTTTATAGTGTTGCCTGTTAAATGGGATGTGATTTTAAAGGGGACCTATCATGCAAAATGCACTTTTTTATGTCTTTGATACATAAATATGTGTCCCCGGTGTGTCGGGGAACTCACGCAGCATCACACAAATAACACCCTTTCTCTTTTCCTCCGTACCCACATCTTTTAAAAACGTGCCTTTGTGACGTGCAACAACATTAACCTTTCTGTTGGTCGCTTGTTAGCAGACACTTCACTCGATGGCAGAGCGAACAGGTACAGGCGGGGCCCTTAGTGATAGCCCTATAGTTTAAATCTACTACCCACACATAAACATGGGTTACTATTTAAAACAAATGGTAAATGTATTTAGGAACCAATCCATGTGATTTTAAGTGGGGGTGGACCTCAAATCCTCTAGGGGGGTCCGGGGGCATGCTCCCCCGGTAAGATTTATTTATTTATTTTGGAGTTAAATCCCATTTTGATGGGAAAATAAAGAGACTAGATCTATGGAAACACCTATATGAAACAGAACTGTATACATTTCAATAATCATAAAATCATGCCCATAACCAAAACATACCATATCCAATATGAAAAAACACTGAAACTTGTTTATTTATTTATTTTTGGTTCATTTATAGTTGTGAGTGTGTCTGGGCTCCTGAACCAGCCTCACCTGTCTCCCTCCTCTCCCCCTGCTCCTCTTTGAGGCAGCAGCAAAGACTAGTTTTAGCTCTCAACTCTTAAAGCACCTTGAATTGCCTTGTGTTGAAAGGTGCTATATAAATAAACTTGCTTTGCCTTTTTTCACCTCGTTAACTTTTTTTTATTATTCATGCATATTTTACTAATCACTCCCCCCTCAAATGGAAATATGTGTTTACATCAATGGTGACCAAACCGTTTGAGACCCACTGAGAACTTAGACTAAGTTAACTATCTAAACACTCGGAGTCCTTTACCTCACCTGAGCTGAGGTTATCCCGAGCTTGAATGACACACAGAGAACAATCGCGGGCTTTGATTTATGATCTGTATGACGGTGGCCATGTCGGCAGGCCACATCATGTAGACAGCCAGTCACCCTGTGTGAGGCAGACCACATCATGTAGACAGCCAGTCACCCTGTGTGAGGCAGGCCACATCATGTAGACAGCCAGTCACCCTGTGTGAGGCAGACCACATCATGTAGACAGCCAGTCACCCTGTGTGAGGCAGGCCACATCATGTAGACAGCCAGTCACCCTGTGTGAGGCAGACCACATCATGTAGACAGACAGTCACCCTGTGTGAGGCAGACCACATCATGTAGACAGCCAGTCACCCTGTGTGAGGCAGACCACATCATGTAGACAGCCAGTCACCCTGTGTGAGGCAGGCCACTTAACAGGCCAGGCCATCGGGAAACCCCCCGGTCCTCCCGATGGCCAGTCCGGGACTGGGTACAGGAGGTGTAGAGCGAGGGATCATTGTCCACAAGTTAATGGATCGCAGATGGCGTCGTGATCGCGGACGAATAAAAATAAATAAATAGGTCGCGAAATATACTTGGGCGGCCGTTAATATACCTGGCCCAAGTAACGTCTATGTGTGGAAAACTCTGATTGAGCAAAACACAGCATAGACATGTTTTTATATATTTATATATATATATATCTGAGACCCATAATATATGCCTAAAAATAGCCTGATAGGTGCACTTTAATAGAGACTGGTTGCACTGACACACCACTGCCACTAGATGGCAGTAGAGGTCTTTTTTCTTTCTACTTTAGCATCAGGATGGTTTAAGTTTTTCATAGGAGGAGCAATTTAGAGCCAAAAGCAGAAGAGTACACTCCAGCCTCAAAGCGGGGCAGATTGATCCATTACAGATGGTATCAAGTGAGTCGGAAAACCAACGTTTTAAATTATTTTCCTGTTTAGGAAAAAGCCATGAACAGCGTGGATCAGCATATTACTTCATGACACGACAAAACCTTCTGAAAAAACTAACAATATTTACAGAGAAATCACAGAGGGGAGTAAAGGGAGGGAAGAAGAATAGATCGAGGAGGAGGGGGAGCCTTAATCTCATTATCACACACACACACACACACACTCACACACTGCATCTGTTGTGAGCTGCTCTAATCCCACACTCCTGTTGACTCCTCAAACATTGTCTTTGTCTCCTCCTGACACTTTTCCCACCACAATTAAGATATAAAGCCTAAATCCAAAGAAAAGAACCCCCGCAGAGCTACATCTGTGGGGTCTTCCATTAAATAACCCCCACCACACAATGGTTTGGCGGGGGTTATTTTCAGCTTTTTCTTCTTGAGCGTGTGCTGATTGGACGAGAAACTTTGTTATAACAACTTGCTAGAATTACAGGGTATCATAACTCATCTCCAAATGCCACGAAATATATGATTTCAAGTTACTATGCTCCATATCTGGAAAGACTGCCGCTCCACTGGAAGCTTTTTCTGTTTGCCGCTGCCTTTTATTAAATCAAATTACCCTTCACATCTCTAACTGCACTGTGACTTTTACTTTTGTATTTTATTCCCTTCTTATTCCATTGTTTCTTGTTTCAATTTGTATTTTCTTGTTTTTTTTATAATTGTTTTTAAATCATTTTTCTTGATGTGTTCCTCTTGCATCGTCTTATGCTTTAAAGATTGCCTTGTGTTTAAATGTGCTGTATAACAATATAATATGCTATAATGACCATATATGCTTTATAATAACATTACCTTATCTTGCCTCAAACCTAGTGCTTTTTAAATGATTTATTTCATTCTCCAAGTATCTCTAAACACTCCTGTATTACACAAGTGGGTTAGCTTAGCGGTATCTATTAGCATGGGAAGGTGAAAATTAGCCGGTATCTACCTTCTTAAAAAAGCTTAAAAACAGCACTGAAATCTGCTTTTTAAGTTAAGGTAGTCAATTTTTAAGTTGCCCGACACGCATCTGATATATCTCCGAGTGTAAATAGAAGCTTCAAATCCAACCTCAAACTTTTTAATAGCGTCTGATAAAAAAAGGAAGAGTTGACAGGTGAATTTTAGGATGTCCGTTCACACCGAGGACAAACGCTCCTGTTATTTCTGCTCCGTATATATTTAGAGACCGCGTTGAAGCTCCTGGAGCCGGTGTTGAATGATCCTGCATTGCTTAACGTAGCATGACCTAATATTGGTCCAGGAAACTGGAACAGATCCGGGCTAAAATCAGGAGAAGCCATCTTATTCATATCCCAGTTATTTACGGGGATGCCTTTCACGCGGAGGGTGTGTGTGGTATGGCGAGATCTCTTAGTTTACAAATGTATATCACTCACAGTGATACAGTATGGCGTAGCATATACACAAGATATACATAGATTAAACACAAACACCGCTCTCATATTACAAATGCTTCCCAGAGCATGTCATGGTTTTCATCACTACTAAAGTATAAGTGGGGGTGTGGTATCGAACAGGAGGGGTGGAGGCGGGCACTAGTGGAGCACACGCGTGGAACTCGCGCCGGATGTTGTGGCACTACCTGATCTGCCGCCCTGCAGTGCGCATGTGCGAGATGGTCCGCCATATTTGACAACTACATACGGCAACTCTAATAGGACACTTGACACAGGGGCGTTTGGCAAAGCAGAACAAAAACCGAGAGAGATGAGTTATTGTTATTACAACGTGACTTCACTATTATTTAACAACTCTTTTTATTGGGTTATTTTATTTGGGGTTAAGTACATTGTCAGAATAAGTGAGAAATGGATTTAACTTCTGTTAGACAGCTATATGCCATACATTTTTGCATACATTCACAGTAAATATATATTCATATTTATTTTTTAAATGGAGCAAATGTCACAAAACCCAAATCCCCCCAGTTTGAATAAAGTATAATATTATTGTAACAGACCCTCATTTCTCCGTGTCCATGTAAGGTGTTTTAGCAATCAGTGGTGTTATGGGTTCTCTGGTCCCTGAGCCCTGACTGAAGGAACAGGGGGGGGGGGAAACGCCTCACTTTGTTACCACAGAAGGAGATGACAGCCTGCAAACATTACCTCACTGCTGACCTGTGTGTTTACAACACTATGGGTTAACAAGAGGATCCACGGGACGAAAACAAACGCACAGACACGCAACACTCCGAGTGTAAACCTGCTTTTAGAGGTGGGAAGTATAGTGGACTGCAAATGCTTTGTTACTGTACTTAAGTACATTTATCAATACTTTTCTCCACGACTTTTTACTTTCTACTTCTTACATGTTGAACACAAATACCTGTACTTTCTACTTCTTATATGTTGAACTCAAATACCTGTACTTTCTACTTCTTACATGTTGAACACAAATACCTGAACTTTCTACTTCTTACATGTTGAACACAAATACCTGTACTTTCTACTTCTTACATGTTGAACACAAATACCTGTACTTTCTACTTCTTACATGTTGAACACAAATACCTGTACTTTCTACTTCTTACATTTTGAACACAAATACCTGTACTTTCTACTTCTTACATGTTGAACACAAATACCTGTACTTTCTACTTCTTACATGTTGAACACAAATACCTGAACTTTCTACTTCTTACATGTTGAACTCAAATACCTGTACTTTCTACTTCTCACATGTTGAACCCAAATACCTGTACTTTCTACTTCTTACATGTTGAACACAAATACCTGTACTTTCTACTTCTTACATGTTGAACACAAATACCTGTACTTTCTACTTCTTACATTTTGAACACAAATACCTGTACTTTCTACTTCTTACATGTTGAACCCAAATACCTGTACTTTCTACTTCTCACATGTTGAACCCAAATACCTGTACTTTCTACTTCTTACATGTTGAACACAAATACCTGTACTTTCTACTTCTTACATGTTGAACACAAATACCTGTACTTTCTACTTCTTACATTTTGAACACAAATACCTGTACTTTCTACTTCTTACATGTTGAACCCAAATACCTGTACTTTCTACTTCTTACATGTTGAACACAAATACCTGTACTTTATACTTCTCTCATTTCCCAAACAGCTGGTTCCTTTAGTCTGAATGTGTGTTTGGTGCGTGATCATTATTCTTTTGAGTCATTGCGTGCCTATTGATTTGAACACGATCCGTGTATCCATCACTTCCTGGTCTTCTCTAAAGAAGAGGGACCAATGGAAACGTTGTCATGTTGCCGTTGTTCAGCATGGAAACATTCATTAGCTAACAATGACATTATTGTTCTATTAATATAAAGGGAGGTCAGGTACTCTTTAAAGCAGCTGCTAGTTATGGGTACTTTTTACTGAAGTACATTTCAAAGCTTCTTTACTTTGACTTGAGTGAAGAAGTTTAGTCAGTACTTCTACTTTCACCAGAGTATTTATAAACACGAGTATCTGTACTTCTACTTGAGTAAAGGATGTGTGTGCTATTGCCATCTCTGCATGCTTTACATTCATTGGTACACACACACACTGCAGTAATCATGACTCAGGTGTGTGTGGGTGACAATTACCCAAGATTAAAAGCTGAGACGGCTTAAGAGTGTGTGAGTCATCGCTCCACAAAGCTCATTGACACTTATTCCTCTGAAAGAGTTATGCAAAGGACTTCATGTGTTGTTCAAATCAGGGGAATGAGACCGCGTTAGATTGATATATTATTGATAGTTACCCTCTCTTTTAGTCATGCAGGAGCTCGTCTGTATGTCTTGTTACGGCCCGTCCACACAGCGGCGTGCGTTGAAGCTTGCCGGCGGACGTGTCTGAAACTCGACCAACAACCAATCGAATGAATCTCCCGCCCCTGACACACAAGCAGCGGTTTGATTGGCTAGAGCTTGTACTGGCATATGATTCGATTGGCTGACGCTTCTGCAGAGGCTTCAAAAGTTGAACATTGCTCAACTTTTGCAGCGAGCCACGCCAGCAAAGCTCCGCTTCCCACAATGCAGTTCGGCGAAAAGTGCCGTCACCCCATTCAAAGTGAATGGTGAAGCTTTCAACGCACGCCGCTGTGTGAACGGGTCGTTACAGTTAGACCACACAGCAGAAATCATGATGGGATACAGGATTACTGCTCGCTATGGGAACTTATCCGTAAATCCAGAAGCTCACATTGTTTGCAGTCTGCTATACGGTTGTTAAGAAATCAACTAGCTCCCTAAATGACCTATGAGCAGTTTCTTAATGGCTCTTAAATACAGGTCCTGACTTGGATCCAGATAAGGTCCTACACATTGACATCATGCCATCTACTACCAAAGATATACAAAGGCACAGAAACAAAAAAGAGGATTTGTGATGAAAAGACAAAGTACATTTCCTTTGGCTGAAGTCTGAGCATGAGAGCATCAAGTGTCCTGGAGCTATGGAGAAAAGTGACCTCAGTGAATGACTTTATTTATCGTAAAATTCTGATTTGAGTTCATTCAATACATTCTCTCTGAATATGCTTTGAACTTGAACTGTTTTTTTTAAAGTGTTTGAAAGAAGTCAACTAAATAATTGAGTACTTGTATATAATATGCGCTTTTGCAGAATATTATCTCAAATGTTTCTAAAATAAGTACCAACTTATGAAGTCCTTTTACGGGAAACGTTTAATTTTTTATATCGAGTCTTACGAGGCTGAGGATTCGGAAAAAAATGTGTTTTGAAATATATTTTGTACAGATTGGGGCTTTTGCACAAGTCCATATTTCTATTTGGATAACATGTGGATGAATTGTGCGGCCCTATAGAGCATTACCCCATCATGCAGCTTACTAAATGCCAATGTATGATCAGTATTTGTCTTTTACCCAGAAGCCACCAGGACCCTCACAGGAATCTCCCATAAGGCATTGCAGCAGGGTGAGAGGTGCCACTGGGTGTTTCTCAATGTCAAGGAAGGATGCTCCAGAGCCACTATTTCAAGGATGCTACATCATCGAGTGCCGCTGAAGGACTGTTCCAATGTCCAGGCTCCTTGGAATTCTATCGAGACTGGCGTCCTTCGTAGCAGGACATTTCGAGGCTGCACATGTGTATCCTCCGCGGTCTTAAAATTCCCACAATGCTTTGCACACGGATCAATTTCCCCAAACCTGTGGCGGAAATCGCGCTCCATTCAAGGCTTCTAACACTTCTTCACGTGTTAAAACACATGCAGCTATTTCATTCAGAGCTTGTTGGGGCGGGAGTGGCTCAGTCTGAATGGGATTGGACTTTGGACCGAAGGGTTGCCGGTTCACGTCCTCGATCGGACCAAAAAATACGGAGTGTGGACTGGTACTGGAGAGGGGCCAGTTCACCTCCTGGGCCACTGCCGAAGTGCCCTTGAGCAAGGCACCTAACCCCCAACTGCTCACTGGCGCCGGCTAGACTGGCTGCCTCCGCTCTGACCTCTCAACTGCATGTGCATGTGTGCATATAACTGCGTGTGTATTTGCATATTCTAAAAAGTGTGTACTGTATGACCTGTAAAAAACGCATGTGTGTGTACGACAGAGTGGAAACTGAATTTCCCCCTCGGGGGATTAATAAAGGTCCATCTTCTTCTTCTTCTTCTTCTTGTTGCCCAAATGTAAAAGCACAAGTGCTTTCCAGAGAATCAGGGCTTGTTTGGACAAAAATAATCCCCTCAGAGTTTATGGTGAGGCCATAAATCTTTTGATAGCAATTACATGTACTCAATAGCATGAAAGAAATATAGTTTGAAAGGTATTCATTTAATGAGGCTTGAAAATAAAAATCATTTGAAGTTTGGTTTGCCAAGTGTCCTCCAGACAAGAGTCGAGCTTGTTGGTAGATGTTTAAATACAATTGATTTAAATTACAACGCTTCAGGCAAATCTGGATGAATCATCTGTCCTCTTAGCATTTAGTCTGATGTCTAACTGATTTATCGAAACAAATAGTTTGAATAGATATTGTAAAAAAATGTAATGGAATTTTGGAGCCGATTTAATTCGTCTCAGAATATTAAAAAGTTAGTCTGATTACGAAACTGAATTTCTAGCGTTGAATGTTAATGCGTTTTCGGACAGTTCATCGACTTCTGGAAACTGTATAATCATGAGTTGCTTCCCTACTTGAGACATAGGACTATTCACCGTAAAAGCATGCAAGCACAAAGCATGTCCGCCTCGTAGTTTCTGTGTCACCCCGGCTGAGTGTGGTATAAAGTTGTCATCTTGTTCTCATTAGGGGGCTGGAGAGAGGGAGGAAGAAAGGGGAGGAGGAGGGCCAGCCTGGAACAAATGAGGTCATCACTAACACTCGCTCAGGAGGAGGGGTCGTCCGGGTGAAAGAAAGAAAGACGCTCCTCCATGTGTGTTACAGTGAAACATGAGAGAGGACATCACTGCATCAGCTTTATTAGACTATAGACTGCAGATTTACTTGGAGTGTCTTTGGGGTTTTCCTGGTCAAACTGGACAGGAAGTGTGCAGGAAGTGATGTAATATCTAATAGCAGTGTAAAGAAGAGGGGCCACCATGACAAAAAAAGCCCCTATCCTACATTGATGGCTGGTACAACAACTTTGTACACACAGTATCAAATCCAAACTACTTTCCATGTGCCACATATTTGGAAAGAGTGTTTTGTTTTACACCACTGGACATGATTTGGCTGACCTCTCATCCAAACCAAACATGTTTCTGTTGGAGCAGTTCCACCCAGGCACGTGTCCAAACTAGTATCCTTCCTAAAAAACAGCACGATCTGTCACTTTGCACGGCGTCAGAGAGAGGAAACGGCTGGGTTTTCTTCCAGAGTTCACTTTGAGTCACCAGGTGAAACCTGACATTCCTTCAGTCTAAAGTGACACCGAATAATGGCACCTGAAACCGCACCTATGTCTGCTTTGTTCTAATACAGGGTGTATGCAGGAATCCTGAAGTCAGACCTTTTTTCAGACCCTTTCCATACATTTTAAGACCTCATCGCCACTTTGAGTTTCAACCGGTTACCTTGGCGACACACTTTACCTCCCATTGACTATATACAGTATTGATTGTCCTTCCTCCTTATCTTCCAACCATTTGGACGCAGACTTGCATTTCCCCATAACGATGTTGCTTAACAACCGGCGTAAACGGACCTTCGCGTGCTATCAAGCAGTGAGCGTGCGAGGTCCTGTTCAGATGACGTCAAATCCAACGGGATGCCATCAATAAAGTACACAGAATCACACTACACACCTACGCCATGACTACATTCAGGCAGACTGTAGAATACAACCTCTTTGGACAATTTATATACTTACTGAAAACAAGCTACAACATTTAATACCTTGGGAAATGCCCTTTAATACTTTTAATAGCCTTAATTTTTGCTAAACGAATCAACTTTTAATACTTTTTAAGACCCTGCAGACCCCCTGTAATACAAATGATCAAAGTGAACATAATCATGGTTACCAGAAGGTCACTGGTTCGAGTCCCCGTACGGACCAAAAACAACACAGTCCTTGCTCCAGGTTTGTGCACTCCTGTATTTTGGACCTGATGTGTATAGATCCGTTTTGCATGTGTGTATTTCAACAGTACGACAGATACAAACTGCATTTCCTCTCATCAAATTGATAAAGTGTGTCCTCTCTGGCAGAACATTATCTATATTTCCTCGAAAGAATACCAACTTATGAAGTCCTTTTACAAGAAAAGTTGTTTTGTTTTTTTACATCGAGTCTTATGACGATGCATGATTTGGAAAAAAATATGTTTTGCAATATATTTGTAACATATTTTGGATATTGCACAAGTCCATATTGCTATTTGGATAACATGTTGATTAATTGTGCGGCCTTACAGAGTATTTTCCCCAAAAAGCAACACATAGTCCTTGAGCAAGGCACTAAACCCCCACTGCTCCAACGTTTGTGCACTCCATTTTGGGCTTAAAGGTGGGGTAGTTTGAGAAACCGGCTCGAGATACACTTTTTGTTATATTCCATGGAATGCTCTTAACATCCCGACAGCAATGAATATCTGAAATGCTTTGACAAGATCTTCACACACTAATTAACTGATAAGAAAGTCGTCAGAAGAGCCGATACATTCAGTTTTTCTGATTCCCTTCCAACACACAAATACTCCTCATTCTTCCCGAAAGCAGTGGATTCCATCGAAGGAAGAACCTCCATATCCAGCAGCAGCAACGAGTCTCAGTGGGATTCAGTTTCACTGCGTCTCTGTTGCGGCTTTCACACCAGCGCTTTTCCCTTTCTAGCTCCGAGCGGGAGCTTTTCTGGTTCAGCTCCGGTTTCCCTTTTCTGCTCCCGCTCTGTTCACACCGCCCAGAGCTGCCGCTGCTGCGTCATGACGTCACCGTTTACGTGCCTGCTTCATAAAATCCAAGCCGCGGAAATCCCTCACATCGACAACAACAACAATGGCCGATTGTATTGAAGCGCTGTTCGCTTTGGTTATCCTCTTACGAAACGAAATGGAAGGCATCGGACGACTTTACAAGGGACGACTTTACAAGGGACGACTTTACAAACATCACATGCCAAATGCAAGACTTCTTCGCCCATGCCCCTGCCCCCACCTCGACGTAAGAGAGACGTAAGCGACGCCGCCTCTAGACCGACAATTTTTTGGAGCTGGAAGTGAACCGGATTCCGGCGCCTCTGCGGTGTGAACAGGAAAAAAACGGTACTTTTCAGGCTCCAGCTCCGAGCTGATAACGCGTTGGTGTGAAAGGGGCATCAGTCTGCAGAAAATCAATATCACTACAGACACAACAAACAGGACAAATAAAGAGACATGAGATCAATACGTGGAAACACCCGAGTGGCTTTATAGCTGTCAGCTGAAACAGGCTCTACTGTAAGACAAGGTGAGAGGGAAGGTGATGCTGTGTACACTGTACGTCTGAGATGTGACTCTGCATACACCAAGTGCATGCTGGGAGATGCTCCAGCAAACCATTAACTTCCACAGAAGAAAGGGTTGGATGCAACGGGTTGATTTAAAGAAGAATGGCGCTGACGGTTGAAATAAACACTTCTCCATCTGGTACTACTTAAATATGTTTGCAGCTTAAATGATGACGAACCATGACATCTGAATATTGCTCACTATAGAGTAAATAATGGAGTCTGGGTTACATAAGGTCCATTCAAACGTGCCTTATATTGATCAAAACGTGTCCATAATACACCAACAAATGGTCTCATTGTTCCTGCATTTCTTTGTGGGGGAAATCAGCCTTATAGGTTGAACACTTAAAACATGGGACTGGATAAACGATAGTAATACATGTGACTGTGAAGGTAAAGACTGCCATGTTATTCAGTACCAAGCCCCAGCTTCACACTTGATGGAGTTAAAAAGGTACACACACACACACACACACACACACACACACACACCCAAATATGCGTCTGGTAGCCCGTCCGTCTGTCTGTTGGTGTTCTGTGACACGGCGGAGACTGAAGGAGTCATTTTAATGAACTCCTCCGGGTTTATGTAACCTCTCGGCCCTCCTGTCTGTCTCCTACGCTCCGAGACGCGTCTATATTCAACTTAAAGAGAGCTAACACACGCAAAGGAACACGAACACTCACATTAGAGCTGCTTAGTTTAGGAGAAGTGGAGAAGAAAGGAATTTGACATTTGTTGAACACATGCTTAATAATGCTAAATGTGTTCAGCTGTAGAAACAGTGCACACACAGCTTACATTTCAGGTCATCTGTCACACACACGGGCACCACACTCGTCAGTGATGGAGGAGCAGCGGGTGCCACACACACACCACACACACACAGAAATGTGGTGATGGCACTGCCCAGGTGTCATGGTTGAGGGTCATGACATCGCTGCAGGAGGGTGTGTGAGGACGAGCCTGTCACCGGACACTTGGAGTGTGTGTGTGTGTGTGTGTGTGTTCATAAATAGAAAATACACATGAACTGTGCCAATACAATACAGAATGTTTTTATGTTTTAAAGATGGTTTGTAAGTTCAACTTGTAAAATAGGGTAAAGCTAAATGACTGTTTCTATGGTTTCCTGCTGTAATAAACCCAAATACTACTTTAGAAGTGTTACCCAACACTATGATGAAGCCAGCCAATCAGAAACCAGTATTCTCCGTGGCCTCAGCACGATGACCATCAGATGAATTAAGCCAGAAAGTGGATTGTTCAGGGTTAATAAAGCTCACTCAGTGTGAGAGATAGACAGTAAGGAAGAAAGGAAGGAAGGATGACGATCGGATGGAAAGATGGCATCTGGAAAAACATTCTGTAAGTCTGAGGCCAAGCCACGACTTTTCCTGGCATGGACGATGCAAACTGTATCCACACGAAGTCTGACACACACTTTGTAATCTCCACTTGAACAGCACTATACGTGTACAGTATATGAACGTGTGTTCCCAGGATGAAGGCTGCTGTGTGTTTGGTTCCAGTGTAAACTAATAAAAGTGTCCCTGTGTGACGGCCGCTCTTTAAAAAGCTCCTGTGGAATGGCAGAGATGAGTCACAGCTGCCAGCAGACCACCATCATGATCAGCAGGAGAAACACATACACAGAGAGAGAGAGAGAGAGAGAGAGAGAGAGAGAGACCGTTTCTCAATGTCGAGTATACATGCTGCAGAGCCACTATTTCAAGTATACTACGTCATCGAGTGGCGCCGAATGCTGGGCATTTAAACAGTCCTTCTGGGCCACTCAATGATGTAGTATACTTGAAATAGTGGCTCTGCAGCAGGTTTACTCAACATTGAGTCACAGAGTCCACAGACGGCCAGTCTTAGTTTAGTTTCTGCAGAGTGTTCAGTACTTTAGTCAAACCTCTTTTTTGACCTCCAGCCAAATGAGCATTCTGTAAATCTTGTGGTAGAGAAACGGTGACCTTGCAAGATCAAAACATTGTGACAATGAGGCGACAAAGTCTACGATAAGTCCGCTTCTGACAGCCAGCATTCATCAGATCATCTCAAAGTGCCAGGGAATGAACTGCTAGCAAGCACTATGTTTAGAACACACACATATAGAGCAGCTGATAAACCCCTTGCATTCCTCACCACCTTTGCAGAGCTTCAGCATGCTATACATTACCTGCAGATTACATAACCACTCTTCATTACAACCACACCACCATTTCTGCCTCAACACTTCAGATCCACAATATCTTCACCGTGTGCAGAGATAAGAGGATGGTGATGAGATGTGAGTTGCTGAACAAAAGGCAAAGCAAGATAATAATAATATGAATTGCCGACTCTCTGGACAATTTCAAAACACAACTCAAACACCATCTGTTCACCCGGGCCTTTGGCCTCTAACCTGTGTATCCTTGTGACTATTATTATGTTGTTGTTTTGTTTCTCATTGTAAAGCGTCCTTGGGTCTCTTGAAAGGCGCTATAACAATTTAAATTATTATTATCAAGATGTAATTGTTAAGAGGTCAATATCACGCTCCTCCAAGACACTTTACGGTTAATGTGTTGTCCTGTGTGGCTTCAGCAGGCAGATGTGTCCTGTCCTAACCGAGTGAAACTGAAATAATGTCTGGATGTGTGACAAGTTCGTGATCAATAACACGTGTTTTCTGGACTAGTTTCACATTTGATACCGTGAATATCCGTTTTTATTTCCTCGTGTTGTTTCTTCAACAAATTGACCCCATTTATTTTGGTGAGTTGAAATGGAGACGGTCAGTAAGACCGAAACACGTCATTGAAATGAAATAAAACGACATGAGACGACGTGTGGGACATTTTCACTAATCCAACTCGTGTTTTATTTTTAAGGCCTTCAGTTATTCATGATTGCATCGATGGCATGTCTTTATATAGTCTTTCATTAAACTCATTTCCTTTATAACAGCTATATTTTTCTTTCCTTTAAATCTTTCTTAACTTATTATATAACTTTAATTAGATATTTGAGCTTCAATTTTGAAGTGTTCAACCTCTTAAGGTAAGCACACTTTGCATATTGAGGGGGAAGAAGTATATGTCGCATACTGTGTATACGCATATTTTTAGAATAGCCTTTAACTAGATTTTTAAATCCCCACATTATGCCATGCCGGCATGAATGTCACAGCTTTTATTATGTTGTTTTAATTGTTTTTAAATTGTTTTTGTTGTTTTGTTTCACCCTTTTTAATTTTGTAGCACTTTGAGTTTCGTTTACGCAAATGAAAAGTGCGCTTATAAATAAAATATATTATTATTATGTCATAATCTTTAAATAGTCAGTGCTGTTAGTGAACAGAAATATGTCCCACGTCGGTGCTTTAAACGTACGTCTCAAACTGTGTCTGGGGGACAGTAACAGTCTATGTGTCTTAAATCATGTCTGCACGGGATAGCTCAGAAATACTTGACTGTTGTCAGGCAGAGAAAGGAATGGAAAGACGTCACCTTGAGTTCTTGGATGAACAATTTTTAACAAAATGATTGATTGACCACAAAACAAAATTACTTAATAAAGAAAATGTCTTAAATCAAACACAGATCCCCGAAGGGATTGGTGTTAAAGCAGCGAGACGTTTCGTGTGAGAGCGGCTGAAGGAGTGTCATGTCATGTATGACACACACGGAAAACGCCTGTAGGGACGGAGCAGTGAGGGGTACAGAAAGGGAGATGGATGTGAAGAGATAGCACGATGACAGCTTGTTGAGCACACACACACACACACACACACACACACACACACACACACACACACACACACACACACACACACACACACACACACACACACACACACACACACACACACACACACACACACACACACACACACACACACACACACACACACACACACACACACACACACACACACACACACACACACACACACACACACACACACACACACACACACACACACACACACACACCTTGAACTAGAAATATTTGACCTTTCTTAAAACTCCAGTTTGCATGAGTTATATTGCACATTAAATGGCTTGAAAGTCTTCCAAAACTCATTTCTGAAACTGTATTCCTGCCGTCTCAAGTATAATGCACTGTTGGCGGTTCGTGGGACTTCAGATTGAATTCACTTAACAACGCCAACAGCTACACTGTAGCTTTGTGCATATGGCGGGGACATCTTTCAATCTTTGAAACTACTTGCACCCTGAAAGAAAGATTTCTGTCCAGCTGCAGAACCTTCTCCAACTCAAAAGAACAGATTACAGAGAATCATCGTCCGATCACGTTTGATATCATCAGGCCCCCAGGCCCGGTGGTCCGCTGTGTGTCTGATGTTCAGTTAGTAGTAAGAATACAGTTTTTGTATTTTCAAGTCCCCCTCTCTTAGCCCTAGGTCTTGCGATAACTTCTGCTCAAGCTCATGAAAGTTGGTTCCACCTTTAGGGATCAAATCAAGTTTTATTTATATAACACATTTATAAACGATTTTTAACCTGCGTTCTCCTTTTAGACAAGTTGATAAATGACAAGTTGGTCCTCAGAGTTTTGCAGGTCTTGTTTAAAAAATAACAGTTATTGGTCAATGATGTTGTTGTCAGTTAAACGCTGAACGTAGAATTATTGACAAGCCTAAATTCTTACACTAGGACTGAAGCTAAGGATGGCTTTCATTATTGATTAATCACTTTTTTGAGTAATCCTTTGGTCTATAAACTGTCTAAGAATAATAATAAATTATATTTGTATAGCGCCTTTCAAAAAGGACCCAAGGCCGCTTTACATGGTGAACAAACAAACAAACAAACTGGTTGAGAAGACTGTAGATGAAAGATGGAACCACTTCATTTGGGGAATAGCACCAAAGATGGGTATCTTGTCCTGATCGACATGGACCATGATGGAGCTGCAGGTCTTTAGACAAACGCCTGACAAAGACGCACCAAAAAAATCAGCATCTGCGTCCTACAAGCATTTACCTGCCTCCATATCCAAACAGTATCCTTCAGTTAAGACAGTAACCTAAATAACAATTAAAGTCTTTCTTGATGGAGTACATACTTAAAAACCTCCAGTCTTCTTCAGTCTAAAGGGAATCTACTGAACTATCGTCCCACAGTGAATAATGTGACCCTGTGACCCCCTGCTGTCAGTCAGCATGAGCTTCTCTCTCTCTCAAACTGCACCAGAGGCCATGGAAGAACCAGGCCGTGAGGAAGTGAGATTTAAGGACCCGACTCTGACAGGGTCAAGGCCTGAAGTCATTGCAGTGAACATTACTCCACATGCAAAGCAAGACTTAAAAGGTCCCCTATTATACTGTGTTTCATCAATATATTACAGGTCTCAGATACAGAGCATGTCTCTGAAGTGTTTGGCTCCAAACACCAAACAGATCAAGAACACAATGGTGCTCTAGAAGGAGATGCAGGTGGGGGGGGGTTACCTTGGTTGCTGATTGGCTAATGGTTACACAAGCCATCGTTATGACATCATACAGTGGCCAAAATCTGATCAGCTCATTTTCAGACAGGTTTTTATAGAAATGGATCAAAAAGAGAGAGAATCTTTGTTCCTGAAACTTTCAGAGTCTCTTTCCACAGAGGGGACACATGTTGATGTAGAAGAGACATGAAGAAGAGGGGGACACATGTTGATGTAGAAGAGACATGAAGAAGAGGGGACACATGTTGATGTAGAAGAGACATGAAGAAGAGGGGACACATGTTGATGTAGAAGAGACATGAAGAAGAGGGGACACATGTTGATGTAGAAGAGACATGAGGAAGAGGGGACACATGTTGATGTAGAAGAGACATGAAGAAGAGGGGACACATGTTGATGAAGAAGAGACATGAAGAAGAGGGGACACATGTTGATGTAGAAGAGACATGAAGAAGAGGGGACACATGTTGATGTAGAAGAGACATGGAGAAGAGGGGACACATGTTGATGTAGAAGAGACATGAAGAAGAGGGGACACACGTTGATGTAGAGGAGACATGAAGAGGAGGGGACACATGTTGATGTAGAAGAGACATGAAGAAGAGGGGACACATGTTGATGTAGAAGAGACATGAAGAAGAGGGGACACATGTTGATGAAGAAGAGGGGACACATGTTGATGAAGAAGAGACATGAAGAAGAGGGGACACATGTTGATGTAGAAGAGACATGAAGAAGAGGGGACACATGTTGATGTAGATGAGACAAGAAGAAGAGGGGACACATGTTGATGTAGAAGAGACATGAAGAAGAGGGGACACATGTTGATGTAGATGAGACAAGAAGAAGAGGGGACACATGTTGATGTAGAAGAGACATGAAGAAGAGGGGACACATGTTGATGTAGAAGAGACATGAAGAAGAGGGGACACATGTTGATGTAGAGGAGACATGAAGAAGAGGGGACACATGTTGATGTAGAAGAGACATGAAGAAGAGGGGACACATGTTGATGTAGAAGAGACATGAAGAAGAGGGGACACATGTTGATGTAGAGGAGACATGAAGAGGAGGGGACACATGTTGATGTAGAAGAGACATGAAGAAGAGGGGACACATGTTGATGTAGAAGAGACATGAAGAAGAGGGGACACATGTTGATGTAGAAGAGACATGAAGAAGAGGGGACACATGTTGATGTAGAAGAGACATGAAGAAGAGGGGACACATGTTGATGTAGAAGAGACATGAAGAAGAGGGGACACATGGTGATGTAGAGGAGACATGAAGAAGAGGGGACACATGTTGATGTAGAAGAGACATGAAGAAGAGGGGACACATGTTGATGTAGAAGAGACATGAAGAAGAGGGGACACATGTTGATGTAGAAGAGACATGAAGAAGAGGGGACACATGTTGATGTAGAAGAGACATGAAGAAGAGGGGACACATGTTGATGAAGAAGAGGGGACACATGTTGATGAAGAAGAGACATGAAGAAGAGGGGACACATGTTGATGTAGAAGAGACATGAAGAAGAGGGGACACATGTTGATGTAGAAGAGACATGAAGAAGAGGGGACACATGTTGATGTAGAAGAGACATGAAGAAGAGGGGACACATGTTGATGTGGAAGAGACATGAAGAAGAGGGGACACATGTTGATGTAGAGGAGACATGAAGAAGAGGGGACACATGTTGATGTAGAAGAGACATGAAGAAGAGGGGACACATGTTGATGTAGAAGAGACAAGTGGATTTTGCATAAATAGGTTACCTTTAACTTCTAGACCTCAGGAACATCTTAAAGTCTGAGATAAGCAACTCAACATAGATCGACTAATGTTGTTCAGATATTCAAGGCTAATGTAAACACTTACAGGCCTTCACAGATCACAGATAACGTAACAGTGTTATTATTGAAAGCTGGGAGACTGGTAGAGAAATGCTCTGGTACACAAGAAATGATCTTATCCGATCAGACAGGAAGCACTTCCTCTGCCTTGGATAGCAACAGAAAATGCAGTTGCAACCCTTCTGTATTTAGACCTGCAACAACAGCATACACAGAACAATGCCTACTTCATTGTACATGTCACAATGCACCGTATGTATTTTCTTTAGCAAAACACAAACCCTCATTCCTGAGACCCAGCATTCAGAAGTGCCAGCAGGAAAACATGCAACTTTCCAAATGTGCCAATGAAGAAAAGAAATACATGTTGGTGGATCCATCAGTATCGACCGAAAGCCTTACTCAAGCTCTTACACAGCAGACAACGAAAACAAATACTTCAAAGCTTCTGTTTTTGCTTCTTCAGAGCTTTCCCCTTTCTTCTACTAATCAAAGTGTCACTCACCCTGTCTTTGTCGTCCACCACGTCACAGAGAACATCGTCGAGGTCGAGGATGCCGCCGTCACTGTGCTCCAATCTGTGCACCTGCAGCCAGTAACTCACATCCTGGAAAACACAGGGGAGAAGGAAGAGATATTAAGAAATAGTCACGGACCGATATTGGTTGGAAATCAAATGCAAGACGTCCGGTTTAGCGTGTGAGGGGAAACCACGCTCATCGGATGGCAAAACACATCTTTAGATACGACTTTTTCAGCTACTACTTGACATGATTAACTAACCTGGGATTCATAACTTCATTTCTCTATTGACACTAACGGCTTGTGAACTATGTAAGAACCCGACGACCACGCTGTTGTGGAAACACGCCGCTATGATGGAAGAACAACCTGACTCCGGCCCAAAACTACCTGCATGTCTTTAAAGACTTTTCTCTACTGTTAAGCGCAATATTTTCTACTCGGATCAAAGGAAATTCAATGCAAATCGCGTTCGAATAGCACTCATCTAAACAGATATAACGTACATCACAATAACAAGATATTTAGAATAAGAAGTGCATTTTCGTGAGAACCGATTAAAGGATGGTAGAACGGTTTGACAGATAGCTTTGACAAGAACAAAATTAAGGTACGAGTAAAAGCTTAAAATCCTCCATCCATAAACATTTCAAAACGGCACTTAAGCGTGACATTCGCTTTGTCATTGTAAGCTCTTCAACAAAAACATCATAAGCGCTGGAGGGGAATCCCAGCTGTAGTTACTGTATAATTTAGTCCACTATTTGACGAATGTTTTGACATGAAAAAGACACGCAAAGGTCACGGATAGATCAGCAGAAGAGAGGAGATCAAGGGAAGGTAAAGAGGGGATATTAGCAAACAGGGATGGGCATGAAAGCAGAAGAAAGTACAACACAGTGTGCTTTTCGACACACGATCATGGTAGATTCATATTAAAGAAGAAGATAATTAAAAAGAAGAGTATTGCCCCATTACACAACAAAACCATGGATGTGAGTTAGAGATGATAATACAAAAAAAAAGTCACCTCAGCGTCTTTGAAGGCAAAACACATGACAAGAATATAAAATATGACTGGTTTTTGCATTGTGCATGAAAGCTCACCATGACACAAGTGTTCATGTGTAAAATGTGTAAGTACTGTGATTTATGAGGGGGCGTGACTGCTCGGGTTCATTTGCACTCAGCAGTCCTGAGGGTTAGCCTTATTGCACTGTGAAGTTCACCAGGCACATTATAGAGGGATAATAACAGTAGTTGAGGAAAACTCTTAAATTACGCTAGATAAAAAAGCCTCAGAGAAATATGGAAACATTTGAAAAGCAAAAAGACGGATAACCAAAGGTAAAGAAAGAAAGAAAAATCTAATATTATGTTATTAAGTATAGCACAAAACAGTCGATCATGTTTCTTTTCATAACTAGGTATATTTTAATAATCTCTGATTTATATCACAAGTTAAAAAGCCTATGGTTGAGACTACTTACTAAAAGTTGGACACAGTGGATGTAAAACGATCGACACGCCATAGATGCAAATATTGAGTAACTCAAGTTTTTCCAGAAATCCAGTGCAAAAAGTTCCTCTAAATTTTTAAACATCGGAAATTATTTGACATTGGTAAATGCCTCAGTTTTGTATATTATATGTATGTTAAAAAACTACATAGAAGAAGAATTAAAGGTCCCATGTCATGGCCATTTCTACTGATCATAATTCCATTGTTGAGGTCGACTAGAATAGATTTACATTGTTCAATGTTCCAAAATCACATTGGTTTCTCAAACAGCATCTCTGTATAGCATGTGTATTCACTCTCTGTCCTACACGGCTTGTTGGAGCTCCTGCCCCCCCTCCTCCCTGTGAGCCCACTGTGCTCTGATTGGTCGGGACGTTGCGAGGCTCGCTGCTGCGAGGAGCGGACAGGTTTCCGGGTCGGCGATACAGCGAGAACAAGCGAAACTCATCCTGAGCACACAAACACTCACAGCCGAAGTAAAAACAAAAGTGTGGCTTGATATTGAGAAAGAAAAAGGTTTCTAACGCTGTGAGAATGGGTCTGCGGAGAGCATTTCTCTGCCATCCCAACTCGTCTACTACCAGCGTTCAGGGAGCTCTATGCAAGTCAATGGGGACTGCCAAGGGATCCTGGTGTGTGAGGTGCTCCGCGGATTGGTCCATTTGGGCCGTTAACATGCATAAAACCTTCATAACACACAAGGGGACGGGTAATAACCGGAAAAGCATGACACGGGCCCTTTAAGACTGAAATTAAAGTTGAGAAACAGATCCGAAATGAGGGGGTTGAACCACTTTGAGCATAGAGAGGATTGAAATGGTTGCATTAGTATTCCTGCCTGTTGTTTCCTGTCAGCTACACACACACACACTGTCAGACTGCAGTGGCACATGTCATGTTTGTGACAGCGTGTCTCTTTTTGTAACCCCAGACACAGAGACCCTGTGGAGTCCAGCTGATGAAGCTCAGTGAGAAGATCTTTAATTCAAACACACTCATCCCTCTTACGCCGTTAATTTCTAGAGGTTTGCTGTTGTACTTTTACTTTCTAGGCAGATCCAGGACAGAGCTTCTGGAAATCAAAGCGAAGCTCTTATCTGACAGAGAAATGCAGGAAGTGGCCAACATTCACTAGATCTGCATCTGTCAACAAATCAATGCAAACACATACTGCCGTAGGATCGTGCCTCTTACAACCAACCCCATATTGTTCATTGGATTGCATTTTAACATCCGCAAAAACATTAACATGAATTTTATTTAAAGTAATAATATGACCAATATTTCAGTAGATTGGATGAAATTAAAAATGTTCTTTTTTTTGACAAATCTATTTCCATTTTAAAGCAACACAAAAGACAACAGCAAAACTGACACAACAACAAAGCTAAAATAAGTAATTCAATTCAAAATACTTTAACGCATGGCATTACTTAAATCAACACATAAATGAAATTACAAAACTTGTAAAATATTCACACATTGGTCGCAGTGTTTTTTCACATGTGTACAGAAATGTATATGAAGCCTTACCCCATGCAGTCAAACAACAATGAAACATGAGGACTCCAGAGTGCAGACTAATGTCCTAAGTTTAGATTAGCGTGTAATGTTGGTGTTGATATACGTGCGTCTGTGTGTTGGTTTCCTATATCCCCTTCATACAGCCTGGTGTGTGTCTGCTGGACTGGGCAGGGCATGCCACATCAAAGACTGCGTAAAATGTTGTGTGTGTGTTAGTGTGTCAATCTTTGGAGCCGAGTTCAAAATAGCTCACAGCTAAATGTTACCGTGCCAAACTTATGACAGCAGACAGTGGCATAGTAAACAGGTTAAAGCACCACAGACGTAAACATGTGGGCACGTCCACTTAAAGATAGAAATGGATTCCTACCATCTTTACGACTTAATTTCATTTGAGTGTGAAATGTTATGTTGGCATGATTTAATAGTTGTTGAATATCACTTAAAAGAGGCCCTAGTATGCTTTTTCCCTTTCCTACAGTGTGTTCTATAGGTAGTTGTACATGTAAATGGTCTGCAGAGGCTAAAATCCCTGTGTTCCCTCCAGAGGTAGTTTCTCCCACAAAAGTAAGGAGGCCAATAGGCGCGTTCACACCAATTACTTTTCCCACAAAGGTTCCTGAGAACTACGATTTAGTTGCATTCACACCAAAAAGTCCCAGGAACTAAATTAGTTCTCGAGAACCTTTTTTACCCCCTTTTCAGTCCCTGCTAGAGAGCAGAGACTTTCGTGGGAGAAAAAGGTTCCTGTCTCTGATTGGCTGGGCGGAATGCAAACCACGCCCCCTCAAACTCTCAAAAAAAAAGCTTCTTAATATTTGGTTTTGAATGTCATGCAACACAAGTCAGAACTAAGATACCTTTACCCCAACTCCGGGGACTTCCAGCCGGGGACTTCGGGTGGCAGTATACGCCGTGAATTTGTTTGCGGCCTGCCAGTAAACCCAAAGCAGAAGAAGAAGAAGTGACGTCAGCGGCTTCATTTGCCTAATCCACCCCCAGGAACTAATTTCCGGTGTGAACGCAATCTGTACTTAGTTCATGAGAACTAAAGAGTTCTCAGGAACCTTTGTGGGAAAAGTACTTGGTGTGAACGCGCCTAATCACCTAAACATGTCATTTGTACGTAACAAAGACTGTTATCTTTTCATCAAAGTAGGTTATTTAACTTCTCACTACACCTTCTGCTGTCACCAGTCTTTAACAGGTACCGAGTGCTGTACAATGGGGCTCTATGGGTGTGCAAGTGTGAGGGGAAGGACCAAAAAATACCAAAAAAATATGAGATTAAAAGATATAATAATATTTGGTTTTGAATGTCATGCAACACAAGTCAGAACTAAGATACCTTTAAGGATAAGTGTCTGAGGAACTTGGTGCATTGAATAAATGGCCACTAAAACCTTTTATCATTCTTCAGATCTACTTTCTTACCGTCCCCCTCAGGGCTTATTTGAGATGACACTAATCTGACATGATGTTATCCAAGAACTGCAGAGACACTAAGGAGAGATCTGAAGATCAAAGACTGCATTGTGGCCCTCAACGGTCTTGGAAACAGGCCAAGGCCGAAACACCGTCTGAGGGGAAAGACCGGGACTACATAATGCCTCGCTGCTCTGTAACAGCACCATAAAAGGAAGGGTCCATGAAGATGGTACAGGATTGGGACATAAGCAGATTTGATCAAAACATGGAATTACTTTATTTGAGATAAAGAGAAGTGTTGACAGTCAAATTCAATTGAATTTATATAGCCCAATACCACAAATTCTACATTTGTCTCAGGGGGATTTTCAGTGTTTACAGCATACGACAGTTACGACTAGGGTTGGGAACCGAAACTCGGTTCCAGGTGAGAGTACCCATACAAAATACACAATTTCGGTTCTGCTTAACAGTTCCTAAACGCGGTTGGTCCTGCATTCCACCGGGTCCGTCTGCGCCGCGGTGACCAGGTGGAATACAGGGTAAGGGCGGACTGGCCATCTGTGTGTTCTGGAGAATCACAGAACGGCCGGTCGTCAGCGGGCCGTTGACGGCCGGCTCTGTTCGCTGACGGCCGGCACCGCACTTAATTTTTTTAAACGGAATGATGTAAGTTGCGCTGACAGGCGACAGAGTTCCACAGTTGCGCCGCAGCGAGGCTTCCCCCGCCCTCCCATAGACAGTTCACGAGCTCACTTCATAACACTCACTTCATAACACTAAATATGGATCGCGGTAAACGCTCTGAAGTGAGGCTCCACTACACTAACAAAGAAAAAGACAAGGCACAGTGTAAAGCCTGTTAATAGCTTGCCACAGGCATAGCTCAGTTAAAATAAAGCACAGCTATTGTGCAATACATTTGTATTGCATGTATATTTTTGATTTGTAAAAATGTCAGTTAAAGCTTAAACGAATAAAGATATGTTTGTTATCTAAACGTTTGACCTCTTTCTTTTACAATTTTGGAATTGTAACGGGGGAATCGATAAGAACCGGAATCGATAAGCGGAATCGGAATCGATACATTTCAAACGATACCCATCCCTAGTTACGACACCCTCTGTCCTTAGATCATTGGAGAAACGAGGTAAAAATCCCCCAAAAAAGACAGTTAATGGGGAAAAACAATGGAAGAAACCGAGGTGGAATCTCCCTCTCAAGACGCACAGACATGTAATAGATGCCTAGTGTAATGAATACAAATATACAACAACCACAACATAGAAAATATTAATGATTGTGTCGCTGACCAATCACAACAGAGCCGACCAGCTAACCAATCAGAGCAGACTGGGTTCTGGTTTCAGACAGAGGGTGAAAAGAGGTGCTGCAGCACAGGAAGTATGAGAAAAATAAGAGGTTTTTGAACATTAAAAGGGTGGAGACATGTCCCAGTAGAGACACTAAATACAAATATGAACCTGAGAATTAGCCTAATATGGTCCCTTTAAAAGTGTGCAGAGTGATGTAGTTTAGTAACATCTAGACAGGCAAATGTCTTTAGCTAGTATCAGTCCTATTTCATATTTTTGTTTTTACAAACAAGAAGCAGAATAGGCCAAACGAAGAGATGGATACTCCAACTGTGATCCTCAGCTCTCTACAGAACACACAAGAGAAGTCCAGAACTCAACAAGCATTATTCGAACCAAAGCACCAAGTGGTTGTCCAGCACAATAAACACAGTTTGAATGTATCGTGGCAACACTTATTCTGTGGTGTGCTGTAAATCAACACCAACATGTCTCAGGGAGAGTCAGACTTCAAGTCAGACGAGAGCGACTATGAAATTGAGAAGGACTTCAGTGATTACGACAAATATGGAGACGCTGAGTCCAATTACCGGGATATGGTCTGCCTGCACAACAGTCTGATGAGTTTTGAACACATCTACCGCAACAATGCCAGGATGGACAGAGAGGTAAGGCCGCTAATGATAACTTAATTGATTATTATCTATATATCAAGTATTTTGACCATTATTAATAGTGTATAGACGCAAACTAATGTCTTTCAAATTGATTTTCAGGCAATTTCGATGAGATTCTCTGCCACGCTTCCACTTTGACACTTTAAGATCACAGATTGCTCAAAATAAGGGTCGACAATGAAAGAATGGGTTCGGAGATAACTTTCATCCCGAGACCAAATCAACAGGTTGTTGGAAAGTTTTACCACCTCATCTTCCTCCAGTTCTGAAGAAGTAAGCCCAACACCTTCCTCCAGTTCTGAAGAAGTAAGCCCAACATCTTCCTCCAGTTCTGAAGAAGTAAGCCCAACACCTTCCTCCAGTTCTGAAGAAGTAAGCCCAACATCTTCCTCCAGTTCTGAAGAAGTAAACAACCAATCTTCCTCAATGAGGAAATTAAACATCACATCTTCCTCCAGCTCTAAAGAAGTAAGCCCAACATCTTCCTCCAGTTCTGAAGAAGTAACGCCACATCCTCCTCCAGTTCCTCCTCCTCCAGTTCCTCCTCCTCTTCTGTCACATTTACTTGAACGGGATACATCTGGACTCCTACGATTTTGGAGCTGTCGGTGAACAGGACGGTTGCCAGATTAATGAAGAGGTTGTCACCACATCTTCCAGTTCCTCGTCAGACTCCGATAATAAGGAATGACAGATGATGGATGCAGACGATATACACTTTTTACAGTATGACGTTGAAGAGAGGCAAAGTGTGATACTGTGAGCAAACTATCAATAAAGAACTGTATCTTCATGCAAAATAGTTTCATTTTAGAGAAGCAGTTGGCCATTATCCAATGGTGCGTTCGACTATCATCATAATTGGTTGGTATATTTTCAGCCTGGGTCCACATATTGCTTTTACTGAGCCCACGGTTTCTTTCCAACCATTTCCAAGTAGGAGATGCCATTGCAGTTTAAGTGAACACTTAACCTGTTAAGCCCCAAGCCTGTTTTTCAGGTCTCAGGCTCGAAAATGACATTCCCAGAACAAATGACAATATCTTCCCTTCTAAAAAGGGGTAAATTAATAATCTTTTTTTCTCAAAGCATTGATAAACCTGTGAGTTGGATGTAGAAGAGTCAGAACAATATATGTTTTGTTTTTTATTTGAAAGTAAATTCAGATTGAACATAGTAAAAAAAAAAGAATTATAGTGTCCGTCCAAAAATAAACCATTACTTATAGTGAAAACCACCCTTGAATGATGTGAAGGTAGACTAAAAGCTTTAGGAATCCAAACTATAACATATAATAAGTACCCTGTATCAAGATTGATGCAAAACATATCAATAAAGAACTGTATCTTCATGCAAAATAGTTTCATTTTAGAGAAGCAGTTGGCCATTATCCAATGGTGCGTTCGACTATCATCATAATTGGTTGGTATATTTTCAGCCTGGGTCCACATATTGCTTTTACTGAGCCCACGGTTTCTTTCCAACCATTTCCAAGTAGGAGATGCCATTGCAGTTTAAGTGAACACTTAACCTGTTAAGCCCCAAGCCTGTTTTTCAGGTCTCAGGCTCGAAAATGACATTCCCAGAACAAATGACAATATCTTCCCTTCTAAAAAGGGGTAAATTAATAATCTTTTTTTTCTCAAAGCATTGATAAACCTGTGAGTTGGATGTAGAAGAGTCAGAACAATATATGTTTTGTTTTTTATTTGAAAGTAAATTCAGATTGAACATAGTAAAAAAAAAAGAATTATAGTGTCCGTCCAAAAATAAACCATTACTTATAGTGAAACCACCCTTGAATGATGTGAAGGTAGACTAAAAGCTTTAGGAATCCAAACTATAACATATAATAAGTACCCTGTATCAAGATTGATGCAAAACAAGTGACATTTGACCTTTTTAGAGAGGTTTAGCAACAACAAAAAACACCTCTGGGATCATTTGGGTGGAAATGGGTGTATTTGCCGTTTCTCTGGAACCCATTGGTCGATTTTGATGATTGACATCTCTTTTGAACCGTTAGAGCCAATAGAATCGAAGGGGAATTTCCATATACACATACCATTAAGAAGTAAGAACTATGCACACGCAGTTTGCCCAAAGCGAAACCTATCTTAAGCTCTGAAATCTGAAAACTAGATTTATTGCTGATGGATTATCAGAAATAATTTCAAAGTGACACAGACACATTGGATTAACCTATGGATTAACCTTCAGCAGCGTTGTCATCGTTTTAATGCCATTGAAGACCACCTTTGATCAGAAACAACAAAGGTAAGATATATTGCCGTGTTGGCTACCTAATGCTACGTGGTGTGATGTCTTTGTTAGCTTCTCATGTCGCGAGTTCGGATCGGTCAGTAATGATACCAATACCTGTCGAATCTGTGGAATCTCAGCTTGCTAATCGATATCTTGTTTGTGCAGATACGATAAGTAATAAGGATATTTTAACGTGAGTTCTGTGCTAAGTGTGTTAGCATTTTTTCGCCCAGGGCTAATTCAGAGCCTTTGTTATTTCCCTTATGTTTCGTTTTGCTAAGAATTGTTAATATTGTCTGATCGCTGAGTTTCTTCCCGTTAAGTGGGTATGACATAATAAGTTTTTAAATGTTAAGAAGCTCTTAGACGCTGTTTCTTGCAGATGTTGCGATTTTCCCCCCGCCCGCGGGGGAATGGGGCTTAACAGGTTAAAGAAAATGTTCTGAAACAAGGGTCTTTTTTTGTGCAATCGCTCCAAATTGAAAATATTTTTACTTTTCAGAAAATCGCTGGTGATGTCACTGTAAAAATGGGAAGATAACTTTGTCTTAGTTTTCAGCTTAAAGAACTGACCAATCATAACAAAGACAGAAAAGGCGAGTAGTTCGTCCAGGGATATTTATGCTGGTGAGTATTGTACTTTTGTCACCATATGCAATCGTCCCACATCTGTCTGAATGAGCGCTGAAGATGTATCTTAAAAAAGTGAGGAGAGCATCATCTTCTAATCGGTTTTCAAGATAAAACAATGTAAAACAAATATAAAGTCGCTCTGTAAAGTATAAAAGGAAGGCAAGGGGGCAGAGCTACTTTGTCTTACAAAAGAGACGATGCATTGTCGATATATATCATCATAACAACATCAATAAAATACTGGGAGAAGGCTCTGCCGAACGTCGTTGCAGCTCCATTTTACCAGAAAAATACGTTTTGTGGACCCTCGTCTTTACTCATTAATTTACTTTATTCATTAACCTTACATCTACAACCTTTTTATCATGAAAGAAAGAGCTTTAATATTAAAGCATGGACAAAATACAAATATGGACCTGGAAATTAGCATAATAGAGCCCCTTTAAACGAAAATGAATTGTGCAGAGTCATGTAATTTAGTTACATGTAGACAAGCAAATGTCTTTAGCTAGTATTCTTTTTTCTTTTTACAAACAAGAAGCAGAATAGACCAAATTAAGAGATGGATACTCCAATTGTGATCCTTAGCTCTCTACAGAACACACAAGAGAAGTCCAATGAGGAAATAAACACCACATCTTCCTCCAGTTCTGAAGAAGTAAACGCCACTCCCCCCCACACGAACTCAACAAGCATTTTTCAAACCAAAGCACCAAGTGGTTGTCCGGCACAATAAACCACAGTTTGAATGTATCGTGGCAACACTTATTCTATGGTGTGCTGTAAATCAACACCAACAGTCTCAGGGAGAGTCAGACTTCAAGTCAGACGAGAGCGACTATGAAATTGGAAGGACTTCAGTGATTACGACAAAATATGGAGACGCTGAGTCCAATTACCGGGATATGGTCTGCCTGCACAACAGTCTGATGAGTTTTGAACACATCTACCGCAACAATGCCAGGATGGACAGAGAGGTAAGGCCGCTAATGATAACTTTGAATTGATTATTATCTATATATCAAGTATTTGACCATTATTAATAGTGTATAGACGCAAACTGATGTCTCTAAAATTGATTTTCAGGCAATTTTCGATGAAGATTCTCTGGCAAGATTCAACTTCGACACTTTAAGATCACAGATTGCTCAAATGCGGGACGACAATGAAAGAATGGGTTCGGAGATAACTTTCACGCGGGACAACAATGAAGAATGGGTTCGGAGATAACTTTCATGCGGGACGACAATGAAAGAATGGGTTTGGAGAGAACTTTCATGCAAGACCAAATCAACGGGTTGTTAGAAGCTTTACCGCCTCATCTTCCTCCAGTTCTGAAGAAGTAAGCCCAACATCTTCCTCCAGTTCTGAAGAAGTAAGCCCGACATCTTCCTCCAGTTCTGAAGAAGTAAGCCCAACATCTTCCTCCAGTTCTGAAGAAGTAAGCCCAACATCTTCCTCCAGTTATGAAGAAGTAAGCCCAACATCTTCTTCCAGTTCTGAAGACGTAAGCCCAACATCTTCCTCCAGTTCTGAAGAAGTAAACACCACATCTTCCTCCAGTTCTGAAGAAGTAAGCCCAACATCTTCCTCCAATTCTGAAGAAGTAAACACCACATCTTCCTTCCAATGAGGAAATAAACACCACATCTTCCTCCAGTTCTGAAGAAGTAAACGCCACATCATCAGACTCCGATAATAAGGAATGACAGATGATGGATGCAGACGATATACACTTTTTACAGTATGACGTTTGAAGAGAGGCAAAGTGTGATACTGTGAGAAAACTATCAATAAAGAACTGTATCTTCATGCAAAATAGTTTCATTTTAGAGAAACAGTTGGCCATTATCCAATGGTGCGTTCGACTATCATCAGAATTGGTTGGTATATTTTCAGCCTGGGTCCACATATTGCTTTTACTGAGCCCACGGTTTCTTTCCAACCATTTCCAAGTAGGAGTAGCTAATGTCATTGCATGCAACCACTTAAAGATGGCTCCAAGCACTTCAAGTTAAACATATATTTACTTTTCAAAAAAATGGTGATGTCACCTGTAAATGTGGAAGACAACTTTGTTTTTGGTCAGTTCTTTAAGCTGAAAACTATCATAACAAAGACAGAAAAGGTGAGTAGCTCGTCCGGGGATATTTATGCTGGTGAGTATTGTACTTTTGTCACCATATGCAATCGTCGCTCCACATCTGTCAGAATGAGCGTTGAAGATGTATCTTAAAGGGTGTGAGAGCATCATCTTCGAATTGGTTCTCAAGGTAAAAAAAACAATGTAATGCTACGTTCACACCGGACGCGATGCGATGTTTGGGGGCGGCGCGATTACATGTAAAGTCAATGCAAAGACACGGACAGACGCGAATTCACTCCGACGGCGAGCATGAAGCTGTGGACGCGGCGCGAATCAACGCGAGAGTTCAATTTTTTCAACTCGAGCGTCAAATTCACGTGACGCGTTCTCGCGGAAGCCAATCAGCGGTGAGGATCTCAGCCTGCCGTCACTGACGGTCAACCAGAAACATCAGCCACTAGCTGTTAGCAGTTAGCACCCAGAGATCACAGCTCCTCATATCTGTTCAGAAACTAGACAAAAGTTAAACAAGTACAAACCACAGACGTCTGTGTCATGGAGAATACAGTCGCTGGTTTATTTATGTCTGTAGGCCGTTGTTATGTGTGGAGTGAGCATATACAACGTTTAGCTTAGCCTGGTCGACCCAATCTCCATTCAGAAAACAAACATTTTAAAGTGTTTTTGCCTGCCGTCTTGTTGCAGGACTTGTCAAAGCATTAATTCATGGTTTTACTAACCGGTATCAGTATGTTGTTACTTTCGGCATCATTTAGAAACGTGTATTACAATTTAATCACGGTAAAATATGTTCATTTTGTTGTAGTTAGCTCCCAGCGCGTCTTGTTTGAATGATGCGAGTAAACACAGCTGGCAGCCACGGTGTGAAACTCGAGCGATTAGAGCGAAGCGGAATATTCGCATTCGCGTCCGGTGTGAACGTAGCATAAGACAAATATAAAGTAGCTCTGTAAAGTAGAAAATGAAGGCAAGGGGGCAGAGCTACTTTGTCTTACAAAAGAGACGATGCGTTGTCGATATATCGTCATAAAAACATTAATAAAATACTGGGAGAAGGCTCTGCCGAACAGCGTTGCAGCTCAATTTTACCAGAAAATACGTTTAGTGGACCCTCGTCTTTACTCATTAATTTACTTATTCATTAACCTTACTACAACCTTGTTATCATGTAATCTGTATTCTACCCTTTTCCCCATTCACTTTTAATCATTCATCTCTTTCTCAATATCTCTTACCATGCTGTTCTATTTCTGTTTCACACTCTTCCCCCCGCCCCCCCCTCCACATCCTTATCAAACTTTAACTAAATGCTGTCCTACACTTGACACACACTGTAAGAGTCGTTTCATATTTAAAAGCCCTGCAGTGCGGTATAAGTTTGCATATCCCGACATACTCAAGGTTAGGTTTCATGCGTCTAAAAGACCAATAAAGGTCTTGAAAAGAATATGAATGTTGATATGACGCTGATATGCACCAGTCCTCTACTGATAAGTAACAAAAAATTGATTAACTATAGGATGTTTGGGTCTAAAATAAGAATAGCTCAATATTCTCTGGGAATCCTTTGCTTATCTATCCAGCTCAATATAACTGTTGTGCTGCATCAGTAAAAAGCATATCAAAACGCAACTTTTCGTGTAACTTAATTTGCAAGTTTAATTCAACACCGTTTTGTGCTCTCCAGAGTGCTAGCTACTGCAAAAAAAATGTCTGCAGCATCTACTCCCCTGCTTCTTAACTTAACTTCTTACAATGGGCGGTGCAGAAAACACAGGGAAGATCTGAAGGAATAATTAAGTGATGTGGGATTTAGGGTTTATAGCAGGGAGGCTTTTATGTTACACCAGGCCAGATGGAGGCTTGAGGGAGGAAGTCACTTATAGAAAATGAGATGGGTGGAAGCTGCTAAAAGCAAGACAAGCTGACACTTATCCTGAAGTGATTTAAAGTCAAACACAACCTGTGCCAACACAAGAGTTATCCTCACAAGCAGGGAACACTAAATGATTAAGACATACAGTAGGATTATTGTCACTTCATTTCAACACACAGGTGCATGTGGTTAAAGCACAAACTTGAAGCACTCAAAGCATTTTATGAGAAAAATACCTGTCCTGATGCGTGTTTCATTTAAGGGTCAATTCCCCCAATTTACATAAACAACATCAGTGTTTTTCTTCTAAACACAAATGGCATTTATTAACAACGCAGGTATTTTTATTTGCAGGAGGGATAAAAGGAAAGTTCAGTAGAGCAAATATTCAAATAGACAAAAATAGTTATTTCATTTCAAACCTTTATTTACCCAGGTGTATCTCATTGAGATCATTGATCTGTTTTTCAAGGGAGACCTGCTCAAGTAGGTTCCACATGAAACATAAACAGAACAACAAAAAGGACATCTTACATCATTACAGGGAGTTACAATTTACAATAACTATCCACATGAACAGACACCAACAGCTTCCGATTGAGTAGCATCCAACCGAGCTTTAAAAACATTTAGTGGCACCAGATTGCTCAGTTTCCATTTCAATGCAGACTGTTCCAAGACAGAGGAGCTGTCTTCCCTAAGACAGTCCTAGCAGTTGGCAAAATTTAATAAAAAACACAGCATGCGATCTCAGGCAGTAGCCACTTTACACTTCGCTGTGAGATCAGGGAGCAGATGTAGGATGGAAGTTTCCCTAACATGGCTTTGTATATAAAAATATATATATTTATGGTTATCTTTTTCCAAGAAAATGAATGGCTAATTCAGGAATAGTTTCCTCATCAAACATTACATTTTAAGCCTGATGATGGTTCGAGGTTCCAAATAAGGTTCAGTTTGATACTTAATTAGCAATACAAATCATGGAAATGACACTGCTCCCTTTCTACCAATGCTGAATAACCAGAGGTGAAATAAAGGCATTGCTTTGTGAGTCACAACTCGTCACAATCATGACTTTGGTCAAAATCATGAGACTGGGAGTCCATTGAAGTTATTACTGAGAGGATAACAGAATAAAACCTTAAAATGTCAACTCAAATAAGGATTCAAACAATATCCACAGACATGTTTGAAACTGATTGTAAGAAAGCTCCATCCATACAATCCATTAGTTTAGTAGTAGCTACTTACTTGCATTTGAATTCCCAAGAGTGATGTTGAAGTGGGCGACATAACGTAAATACATAGCAGCAGAAAGACTTCAAATGGCACCTTAGAAACTAGATTTAAAGGTCACCTATTATGCAAAATCCACTTTGTCACGTCTCTTCTTTCATCAACATGTGTCCCCTCTTCTTCATGTCTCTTCTACATCAACATGTGTCCCCTCTTCTTCATGTCTCTTCTACATCAACATGTGTGCCCTCTTCTCCATGTCTCTTCTACCTCAACATGTGTCCCCCTCTTCTTCATGTCTCTTCTACATCAACATGTGTCCCCTCTTCTTCATGTCTCTTCTTCATCAACATGTGTGCCCTCTTCTCCATGTCTCTTCTACATCAACATGTGTCCCCTCTTCTTCATGTCTCTTCTACATCAACATGTGTGCCCTCTTCTCCATGTCTCTTCTACATCAACATGTGTCCCCTCTTCTTCATGTCTCCTCTACATCAACGTGTGTCCCTCTTCTTCATGTCTCTTCTACATCAACATGTGTCCCCTCTTCTTCATGTCTCTTCTACATCAATATGTGTCCCCTCTACTTCATGTCTCTTCTACATCAACATGTGTCCCCTCTTCTTCATGTCTCTTCTACATCAACATGTGTCCCCTCTTCTTCATGTCTCTTCTACATCAACATGTGTCCCCTCTTCTTCATGTCTCTTCTACATCAACATGTGTCCCCTCTTCTTCATGTCTCTTCTACATCAACATGTGTCCCCTCTTCTTCATGTCTCTTCTACATCAACATGTGTCCCCTCTTCTTCATGTCTCTTCTACATCAACATGTGTCCCCTCTGTGGAAAGAGACTCTGAAAGTTTCAGGAACAAAGATTCTCTCTCTTTTGATCCATTTCTATAAAAACCTGTCTGAAAATGAGCTGATCAGATTTTGGCCACTTTATGATGTCATAACGATGTTTTAGCTTGAGTAACCATTAGCCAATCAGCAACCAAGTTGTAATGAAACTATGTCCTTATTCATGATTACATTACATGTCATTTGTTAGACGCTTTTATTCAAAGCGACTTACTTGCATTCAGTACTGTGGACAATCCCCACAGGAACAATTTGGGGTGAAGTGTCTTGCCCAGGGACACAACGACATGCTGACTGCAGTGGGACTTGAACTTGCTATCCCCTGATTCGAAGTCCAGCACACTATCCACTGAGCCACAGCCTCCCATGATGTCAGCATAAGATTGGATGAGGTAATGCGTTCTTGACAAATCACCGCTCAATGGACGCCTGTTGTAATGCAGCCCAGGTGTGTCTGTGAAAAAAGCATGTTTGTAAGTGAACCCTCCCTGAGTAAATAAAGGTTAAATACTACCTGTTTCCTCAAGGTCTTAGAGATTTAGTGAAAAAAAGCTGAGAACTTTTGAAAAATCATAACAAGAGTAATCACTTTGTCATGTTTTCAAACAGAGAATAGTTACGGCCTTCCTTTAAATCCTCTTTTAATCTCTCCTGATGTTCGGATGTGTGCACAGGGCTTCACGCTGAACATGACCTCCACTGGAGGGTCACAGCGAAGAACAAAAGACCCTTTCATTCAGGTATAAATGACCTCGGGGCGGAGAGAGGAGGAAATTGGAAATCGCAAACACACACACACTAATATTTAAATTGCAATATAAATTTACAATATTGGGGATTGACAGTGGTGGGAGGCAACTAAGTACATTTACTCAAGTAAAACATTGAGGTACTTTTTACTTCACTACATTTACTTAAAGGTCCCATGTCATGCTGTTCCGGTTATCACCCGTCCCCTTGTGTTATGAAGGTTGCTCTGCATGTAAACGGTCTGCAGAGTCACAAACCCTCAAAGTGCACCCTGTAGGGAGTAAAACTCTAACACAGAAGACCTGTCTGTGCTGCCCCTGAACGCCTCATTGGACATTTCTCTTTTTCCATTGTTTGCTTCCTGGGTTCTGTGACGTGTGAACACCCAGATCAACAACAAATGACCGGATTGGCCCAAATGGACCAATCCGCGGAGCTCCTCACACACCAGGATCCCTTGGCTAACTAACAGGGAGTCCCATTGACTTGCATAGAGCTCCCTGAACGCTGGTAGTAGACGAGTTGGGATGGCGGGAGAAATTCTCTCCACAGACCCGTTCTCACAGCGTTAGAAACCTTTTTCTTTCTCAATATCAAGCCACACTTATTGATTTACTTCGGCTGTGAGTGTTTGTGTGCTCAGGATGAGTTTCGCTTGTTCTCGCTGTATCGCCGACCCGGAAACCTGTCCGAACCTCGCAACGTCCCGACCAATCAGAGCACACTGGGCTCACAGGGAGGGGGGGGGGCAGGAGCTCCAACAAGCCGTGTAGGACAGAGAGTGAATACACATACTATACAGAGATGCTGTATGAGAAACCAATGTGAGTTTGGAACATTGAACAATGTAAATCTATTCTAGTCGACCTCAACAATGGAATTATGATCACTAGAAATGGCCATGACATGGGACCTTTAACAGATTTAGTTCTTAGTTTCTTTACAGATTTAGATTATAAATACAAAATATACTTCAACTTATATGTTATTCTATAAACCTCACTTTTGTGCAACATTGAAGTTATAAACACATTAATAATACATGTTTAATTATAATACAAATATCAAATACATAGTGCTTATTTGCGCCCTTCTGAATGACTTGTACTTTTACTTTTGGTGAAAAACTATCCAAAAACCCAAACACGACGTCTTAATAATACATTACATATTCTGAGGCTGCCTCCTCTCCCGCGTGGCTGCTTGTGTCACTTTCAATGACGCCTCTTACCCCGCCCTTCAATCCAGACTGAATATTTATACCTAAGGATTGCAGCCTTTGGCCACACACACACACACACACACACGCCCAAACACACACACAAACCCAACACACACAGCAGGACGGGCGGCTGTTCATTCTGCAGTAAATGCACTGGCAGCGGTCCAGACCCTTGAATCCCACTTGGCTCTGACATCAGGGAGGAATGTTGGCACTTGAATTGGGGAGGAGTGACGGTGATGTAAATGCTGACATCGCTGCCAAATAAATATATTCATGTTTTCAGGTTTCTGACCTCGAAAAGGTTTGAATCCAAATGTTCAATCGACTGCAAAAGGAACACTTTGGAAATCACGGCAAAAGACGCAGAAATGTCATTTTTAATTATTTCAGGGTCATTTTAGTTGTTTTTTTAAGTCAAGCAGTCAAGGCCAAATAATAGATTTGAAAAGAGTGTATATAAATATGAAAGGCAATTCAACAACATTTGCTTACAATTAAATGTTCAGTAAACGACCAGTCAAAATCAAAGGATCCAAGATGTTTTTAAACGGAGCAGAAATAGAACTAGTCTCCCAGTTCTTGGAGTCATACTGGACTCAAACTTGACTTTTAAGAAACACATTAAGAAAGTATCAAATACTGTTCAATTCAACTTGCAAAATGTCAAACAAATCAGACCTTTCTTAACTGTCAAAGCTGCAAAGCCAAACCTCCACTGTATGATTCTATCTCACATTGAATACGGTTTGACAAGCTGGTCGTTTGCTTGAGCCACAAACCTGCAGCCCATGGAGCAGCTGTGCAAGAGAGCTATCAAGGTGTTTGACAGAAAGCCAACCACCACTGTACCATCCTGGAAAACACAATTTCTTGAGTTTTGACCATTTTAAGTCTTTTAAAAGTATGTGTTTTATTTATAAATGTTTACATGGACTGCCCCCCCCCCCCCTTAGGGGAATTCATCCACAGAAAACACACTGGACGCTGCACTAGGTCAGAAACCAGAGGAGACTGAAGTCCACCGCAGACGGACCACTTTTGGACAAAATGTCCTCTCCGTTAAAGGCAGCTCGTTCTGGAACAGCCTCCCAACTGAGATAGATTAGATGACTTTATTGTCATTACAAAATGCAAGCACAGTGCAACGAAATTAAGGAGGGTCTAACCAGAGTGCAAAACAGTTATATACACAATAACGGTACTTTTCAGGCTCCAGCTCGAGCTGATAACGCGTTGGTGTGAAAGGGGCATCAGTCTGCAGAAAATCAATATCACTACAGACACAACAAACAGGACAATAAAGAGACATGAGATCAATACGTGGAAACACCCGAGTGGCTTTATAGCTGTCAGCTGAAACAGGCTCTACTGTAAGACAAGGTGAGAGGGAAGGTGATGCTGTGTACACTGTACGTCTGAGATGTGACTCTGCATACACCAAGTGCATGCTGGGAGATGCTCCAGCAAACCATTAACTTCCACAGAAGAAAGGGTTGGATGCAACGGGTTGATTTAAAGAAGAATGGCGCTGACGGTTGAAATAAACACTTCTCCATCTGGTACTACTTAAATATGTTTGCAGCTTAAATGATGACGAACCATGACATCTGAATATTGCTCACTATAGAGTAAATAATGGAGTCTGGGTTACATAAGGTCCATTCAAACGTGCCTTATATTGATCAAAACGTGTCCATAATACACCAACAAATGGTCTCATTGTTCCTGCATTTCTTTGTGGGGGAAATCAGCCTTATAGGTTGAACACTTAAAACATGGGACTGGATAAACGATAGTAATACATGTGACTGTGAAGGTAAAGACTGCCATGTTATTCAGTACCAAGCCCCAGCTTCACATGACACTTGATGGAGTTAAAAAGGTACACACACACACACACACACACACACACACACACACACCCAAATATGCGTCTGGTAGCCCGTCCGTCTGTCTGTTGGTGTTCTGTGACACGGCGGAGACTGAAGGAGTCATTTTAATGAACTCCTCCGGGTTTATGTAACCTCTCGGCCCTCCTGTCTGTCTCCTACGCTCCGAGACGCGTCTATATTCAACTGAAAGAGAGCTAACACACGCAAAGGAACACGAACACTCACATTAGAGCTGCTTAGTTTAGGAGAAGTGGAGAAGAAAGGAATTTGACATTTGTTGAACACATGCTTAATAATGCTAAATGTGTTCAGCTGTAGAAACAGTGCACACACAGCTTACATTTCAGGTCATCTGTCACACACACGGGCACCACACTCGTCAGTGATGGAGGAGCAGCGGGTGCCACACACACACCACACACACACAGAAATGTGGTGATGGCACTGCCCAGGTGTCATGGTGAGGGTCATGACATCGCTGCAGGAGGGTGTGTGAGGACGAGCCTGTCACCGGACACTGGAGTGTGTGTGTGTGTGTGGTGTGTGTTCATAAATAGAAAATACACATGAACTGTGCCAATACAATACAGAATGTTTTATGTTTTAAAGATGGTTGTAAGTTTCAACTTTGTAAAATAGGGTAAAGCTAAATGACTGTTTCTATGGTTTCCTGCTGTAATAAACCCAAATACTACTTTAGAAGTGTTACCCAACACTATGATGAAGCCAGCCAATCAGAAACCAGTATCTCCGTGGCCTCAGCACGATGACCATCAGATGAATTAAGCCAGAAAGTGGATTGTTCAGGGTTAATAAAGCTCACTCAGTGTGAGAGATAGACAGTAAGGAAGAAAGGAAGGAAGGATGACGATCGGATGGAAAGATGGCATCTGGAAAAACATTCTGTAAGTCTGAGGCCAAGCCACGACTTTTCCTGGCATGGACGATGCAAACTGTATCCACACGAAGTCTGACACACACCTTTGTAATCTCCACTTGAACAGCACTATACGTGTACAGTATATGAACGTGTGTTCCCAGGATGAAGGCTGCTGTGTGTTTGGTTCCAGTGTAAACTAATAAAAGTGTCCCTGTGTGACGGCCGCTCTTAAAAAGCTCCTGTGGAATGGCAGAGATGAGTCACAGGCTGCCAGCAGACCACCATCATGATCAGCAGGAGAAGAAACACATACACAGAGAGAGAGACAGAAGAGAGAGAGAGAGAGAGAGACCGTTTCTCAATGTCGAGTATACATGCTGCAGAGCCACTATTTCAAGTATACTACGTCATCGAGTGGCGCCGAATGCTGGGCATTTAAACAGTCCTTCTGGGCCACTCAATGATGTAGTATACTTGAAATAGTGGCTCTGCAGCAGGTTTACTCAACATTGAGTCACAGAGTCACAGACGGCCAGTCTTAGTTTAGTTTCTGCAGAGTGTTCAGTACTTTAGTCAAACCTCTTTTTTGACCTCCAGCCAAATGAGCAATTCTGTAAATCTTGTGGTAGAGAAACGGTGACCTTGCAAGATCAAAACATTGTGACAATGAGGCGACAAAGTCTACGATAAGTTCCGCTTCTGACAGCCAGCATTCATCAGATCATCTCAAAGTGCCAGGGAATGAACTGCTAGGCAAGCACTATGTTTAGAACACACACATATAGAGCAGCTGATAAACCCCTTGCATTCCTCACCACCTTTGCAGAGCTTCAGCATGCTATACATTACCTGCAGATTACATAACCACTCTTCATTACAACCACACCACCATTTCTGCCTCAACACTTCAGATCCACAATATCTTCACCGTGTGCAGAGATAAGAGGATGGTGATGAGATGTGAGTTGCTGAACAAAAGGCAAAGCAAGATAATAATAATATGAATTGCCGACTCTCTGGACAATTTTCAAAACACAACTCAAACACCATCTGTTCACCCGGGCCTTTGGCCTCTAACCTGTGTATCCTTGTGACTATTATTATGTTGTTGTTTTGTTTTCTCATTGTAAAGCGTCCTGTGTCTCTTGAAAGGCGCTATAACAATTTAAATTATTATTATCAAGATGTAATTGTTAAGAGGTCAATATCACGCTCCTCCAAGACCACTTTACGGTTAATGATGTTGTCCTGTGTGGCTTCAGCAGGCAGATGTGTCCTGTCCTAACCGAGTGAAACTGAAATAATGTCTGGATGTGTGACAAGTTCGTGATCAATAACACGTGTTTTCTGGACTAGTTTCACATTTTGATACCGTGGAATATCCGTTTTTATTTCCTCGTGTTGTTTCTTCAACAAATTGACCCCATTTATTTTGGTGAGTTGAAATGGAGACGGTCAGTAAGACCGAACACGTTCATTGAAATGAAATAAAACGACATGAGACGACGTGTGGGACATTTTCACTAATCCAACTCGTGTTTTATTTTTAAGGCCTTCAGTTTATTCATGATTGCATCGATGGCATGTCTTTATATAGTCTTTCATTAAACTCATTTCCTTTTATAACAGCTATATTTTTCTTTCCTTTAAATCTTTCTTAACTTATTATATAACTTTAATTAGATATTTGAGCTTCAATTTTGAAGTGTTCAACCTCTTAAGGTAAGCACACTTTGCATATTGAGGGGGAAGAAGTATATGTCGCATACTGTGTATACGCATATTTTTAGAATAGCCTTTAACTAGATTTTTAAATCCCCACATTATGCCATGCCGGCATGAATGTCACAGCTTTTATTATGTTGTTTTAATTGTTTTTAAATTGTTTTTGTTGTTTTGTTTCACCCTTTTAATTTTGTAGCACTTTGAGTTTCGTTTACGCAAATGAAAAGTGCGCTTATAAATAAAATATATTATTATTATGTCATAATCTTTAAATAGTCAGTGCTGTTAGTGAACAGAATATGTCCCACGTCGGTGCTTTAAACGTACGTCTCAAACTGTGTCTGGGGGGACAGTAACAGTCTATGTGTCTTAAATCATGTCTGCACGGGATAGCTCAGAAATACTTGAACTGTTGTCAGGCAGAGAAAGGAATGGAAAGACGTCACCTTGAGTTTCTTGGATGAACAATTTTTACAAAATGATTGATTTGACCACAAAACAAAATTACTTAATAAAGAAATGTCTTAAATCAACACAGATCCCCGAAGGGATTGGTGTTAAAGCAGCGAGACGTTTCGTGTGAGAGCGGCTGAAGGAGTGTCTGTCATGTATGACACACACGGAAAAACGCCTGTAGGGACGAGCAGTGAGGGGTACAGAAAGGGAGATGGATGTGAAGAGATAGCACGATGACAGCTTGTTGAGCACAACACACACACACACACACACACCACACACCACACACACACACACACACACACACACACACACACACACCCACACACACACACACACACACAACGACACACACACACACACACACACACACACACACACACACACACACACACACAACACACACACACACACACACACACACACACACACACACACACACACACACACACACACACACACACCTTGAACTAGAAATATTTGACCTTTCTTAAAACTCCAGTTTGCATGAGTTATATTGCACATAAATGGCTTGAAAGTCTTCCAAAACTCATTTCTGAAACTGTATTCCTGCCGTCTCAAGTATAATGCACTGTTGGCGGTTCGTGGGACTTCAGATTGAATTCACTTAACAACGCCAACAGCTACACTGTAGCTTTGTGCATATGGCGGGGACATCTTTCAATCTTGAAACTACTTGCACCCTGAAAGAAAGATTCTGTCCAGCTGCAGAACCTTCTCCAACTCAAAAGAACAGATTACAGAGAATCATCGTCCGATCACGTTTGATATCATCAGGCCCCCAGGCCCGGTGGTCCGCTGTGTGTCTGATGTTCAGTTAGTAGTAAGAATACAGTTTTTGTATTTTCAAGTCCCCCTCTCTTAGCCCTAGGTCTTGCGATAACTTCTGCTCAAGCTCATGAAAGTTGGTTCCACCTTTAGGGATCAAATCAAGTTTTATTTATATAACACATTTATAAACGATTTTTAACCTGCGTTTCTCCTTTTAGACAAGTTGATAAATGACAAGTTGGTCCTCAGAGTTTTGCAGGTCTTGTTTAAAAAATAACAGTTATTGGTCAATGATGTTGTTGTCAGTTAAACGCTGAACGTAGAATTATTGACAAGCCTAAATTCTTACACTAGGACTGAAGCTAAGGATGGCTTTCATTATTGATTAATCACTTTTTTGAGTAATCCTTTGGTCTATAACTGTCTAAGAATAATAATAAATTATATTTGTATAGCGCCTTTCAAAAAGGACCCAAGGCCGCTTTACATGGTGAACAAACAAACAAACAAACTGGTTGAGAAGACTGTAGATGAAAGATGGAACCACTTCATTTGGGGAATAGCACCAAAGATGGGTATCTTGTCCTGATCGACATGGACCATGATGGAGCTGCAGGTCTTTAGACAAACGCCTGACAAAGACGCACCAAAAAAATCAGCATCTGCGTCCTACAAGCATTTACCTGCCTCCATATCCAACAGTATCCTTCAGTTAAGACAGTAACCTAAATAACAATTAAAGTCTTTCTTGATGGAGTACATACTTAAAAACCTCCAGTCTTCTTCAGTCTAAAGGGAATCTACTGAACTATCGTCCCACAGTGAATAATGTGACCCTGTGACCCCCTGCTGTCAGTCAAGCATGAGCTTCTCTCTCTCTCAAACTGCACCAGAGGCCATGGAAGAACCAGGCCGTGAGGAAGTGAGATTTAAGGACCCGACTCTGACAGGGTCAAGGCCTGAAGTCATTGCAGTGAACATTACTCCACATGCAAAGCAAGACTTAAAAGGTCCCCTATTATACTGTGTTTCATCAATATATTACAGGTCTCAGATACAGAGCATGTCTCTGAAGTGTTTGGCTCCAAACACCAAACAGATCAAGAACACAATGGTGCTCTAGAAGGAGATGCAGGTGGGGGGGGGTTACCTTGGTTGCTGATTGGCTAATGGTTACACAAGCCATCGTTATGACATCATACAGTGGCCAAAATCTGATCAGCTCATTTTCAGACAGGTTTTTATAGAAATGGATCAAAAAGAGAGAGAATCTTTGTTCCTGAAACTTTCAGAGTCTCTTTCCACAGAGGGGACACATGTTGATGTAGAAGAGACATGAAGAAGAGGGGACACATGTGATGTAGAAGAGACATGAAGAAGAGGGGACACATGTTTGATGTAGAAGAGACATGAAGAAGAGGGGACACATGTTGATGTAGAAGAGACATGAAGAAGAGGGGACACATGTTGATGTAGAAGAGACATGAGGAAGAGGGGACACATGTTTGATGGTATGAAGAGACATGAAGGAATGAAGGGGACACATGTTGATGTAGAAGAGACATGAAGAAGAGGGGACACATGTTGATGTAGAAGAGACATGAAAAAGAGGGGACACATGTTGATGTAGAAGAGACATGAGAAGAGGGGACACATGTTGATGTAGAAGAGACATGAAGAAGAGGGGACACATGTTGATGTAGAAGAGACATGAAGAGAGGGACACATGTTGATGTAGAAGAGACATGAAGAAGAGGGGACACATGTTGATGTAGAAGAGACATGAAGAAGAGGGGACACATGTTGATGAAGAAGAGGGGACACATGTTGATGAAGAAGAGACATGAAGAAGAGGGGACACATGTTGATGTAGAAGAGACATGAAGAAGAGGGGACACATGTTGATGTAGAAGAGACATGAAGAAGAGGGGACACATGTTGATGTAGAAGAGACATGAAGAAGAGGGGACACATGTTGATGTAGAGAGACATGAAGAAGAGGGGACACATGTTGATGTAGAAGAGACATGAAGAAGAGGGGACACATGTTGATGTAGAAGAGACATGAAGAAGAGGGGACACATGTTGATGTAGAGGAGACATGAAGAAGAGGGGACACATGTTGATGTAGAAGAGACATGAAGAAGAGGGGACACATGTTGATGTAGAAGAGACATGAAGAAGAGGGGACACATGTTGATGTAGAGGAGACATGAAGAGGAGGGGACACATGTTGATGTAGAAGAGACATGAAGAGAGGGGACACATGTTGCTGTAGAAGAGACATGAAGAAGAGGGGACACATGTTGATGTAGAAGAGACATGAAGAAGAGGGGACACATGTTGATGTAGAAGAGACATGAAGAAGAGGGGACACATGTTGATGTAGAAGAGACATGAAGAAGAGGGGACACATGGTGATGTAGAGGAGGACATGAAGAAGAGGGGACACATGTTGATGTAGAAGAGACATGAAGAAGAGGGGACACATGTTGATGTAGAAGAGACATGAAGAAGAGGGACACAGTTGATGTAGAAGAGACATGAAGAAGAGGGGGACACATGTTGATGTAGAAGAGACATGAAGAAGAGGGGACACATGTTGATGAAGAAGAGGGGACCACATGTTGATGAAGAAGAGACATGAAGAAGAGGGGACACATGTTATGTAGAAGAGACATGAAGAAGATGGGGACACATGTTGATGTAGAAGAGACATGAAGAAGAGGGGACACATGTTGATGTAGAAGAGACATGAAGAAGAGGGGACACATGTTGATGTGGAAGAGACATGAAGAAGAGGGGACACATGTTGATGTAGAGGAGACATGAAGAAGAGGGGACACATGTTGATGTAGAAGAGACATGAAGAAGAGGGGACACATGTTGATGTAGAAGAGACAAGTGGATTTTGCATAAATAGGTTACCTTTAACTTCTAGACCTCAGGAACATCTTAAAGTCTGAGATAAGCAACTCAACATAGATCGACTAATGTTGTTCAGATATTCAAGGCTAATGTAAACACTTACAGGCCTTCACAGATCACAGATAACGTAACAGTGTTATTATTGAAAGCTGGGAGACTGGTAGAGAAATGCTCTGGTACACAAGAAATGATCTTATCCGATCAGACAGGAAGCACTTCCTCTGCCTTGGATAGCAACAGAAAATGCAGTTGCAACCCTTCTGTATTTAGACCTGCAACAACAGCATACACAGAACAATGCCTACTTCATTGTACATGTCACAATGCACCGTATGTATTTTCTTTAGCAAAACACAAACCCTCATTCCTGAGACCCAGCATTCAGAAGTGCCAGCAGGAAAACATGCAACTTTCCAAATGTGCCAATGAAGAAAGAAATACATGTTGGTGGATCCATCAGTATCGACCGAAAGCCTTACTCAAGCTCTTACACAGCAGACAACGAAAACAAATACTTCAAAGCTTCTGTTTTGCTTCTTCAGAGCTTTCCCCTTTCTTCTACTAATCAAAGTGTCACTCACCCTGTCTTTGTCGTCCACCACGTCACAGAGAACATCGTCGAGGTCGAGGATGCCGCCGTCACTGTGCTCCAATCTGTGCACCTGCAGCCAGTAACTCACATCCTGGAAAACACAGGGGAGAAGGAAGAGATATTAAGAAATAGTCACGGACCGATATTGGTTGGAAATCAAATGCAAGACGTCCGGTTTAGCGTGTGAGGGGAAACCACGCTCATCGGATGGCAAAACACATCTTTAGATACGACTTTTTCAGCTACTACTTGACATGATTAACTAACCTGGGATTCATAACTTCATTTCTCTATTGACACTAACGGCTTGTGAACTATGTAAGAACCCGACGACCACGCTGTTGTGGAAACACGCCGCTATGATGGAAGAACAACCTGACTCCGGCCCAAAACTACCTGCATGTCTTTAAAGACTTTTCTCTACTGTTAAGCGCAATATTTTCTACTCGGATCAAAGGAAATTCAATGCAAATCGCGTTCGAATAGCACTCATCTAAACAGATATAACGTACATCACAATAACAAGATATTTAGAATAAGAAGTGCATTTTCGTGAGAACCGATTAAAGGATGGTAGAACGGTTTGACAGATAGCTTTGACAAGAACAAAATTAAGGTACGAGTAAAAGCTTAAAATCCTCCATCCATAAACATTTCAAAACGGCACTTAAGCGTGACATTCGCTTTGTCATTGTAAGCTCTTCAACAAAAACATCATAAGCGCTGGAGGGGAATCCCAGCTGTAGTTACTGTATAATTTAGTCCACTATTTGACGAATGTTTTGACATGAAAAAGACACGCAAAGGTCACGGATAGATCAGCAGAAGAGAGGAGATCAAGGGAAGGTAAAGAGGGGATATTAGCAAAACAGGGATGGGCATGAAAGCAGAAGAAAGTACAACACAGTGTGCTTTTCGACACACGATCATGGTAGATTCATATTAAAGAAGAAGATAATTAAAAAGAAGAGTATTGCCACATTACACAACAAAACCATGGATGTGAGTTAGAGATGATAATACAAAAAAAAGTCACCTCAGCGTCTTTGAAGGCAAAAACACATGACAAGAATATAAAATATGACTGGTTTTTGCATTGTGCATGAAAGCTCACCATGACACAAGTGTTCATGTGTAAAATGTGTAAGTACTGTGATTTATGAGGGGGCGTGACTGCTCGGGTTCATTTGCACTCAGCAGTCCTGAGGGTTAGCCTTATTGCACTGTGAAGTTCACCAGGCAACATTATAGAGGGATAATAACAGTAGTTGAGGAAAACTCTTAAATTACGCTAGATAAAAAAGCCCTCAGAGAAATATGGAAACATTTGAAAAAGCAAAAAGACGGATAACCAAAGGTAAAGAAAGAAAGAAAAATCTAATATTATGTTATTAAGTATAGCACAAAACAGTCGATCATGTTTCTTTTCATAACTAGGTATATTTTAATAATCTCTGATTTATATCACAAGTTAAAAAGCCTATGGTTGAGACTACTTACTAAAAGTTGGACACAGTGGATGTAAATACGATCGACACGCCATAGATGCAAATATTGAGTAACTCAAGTTTTTCCAGAAATCCAGTGCAAAAAGTTCCTCTAAATTTTTAAACATCGGAAATTATTTGACATTGGTAAATGCCTCAGTTTTGTATATTATATGTATGTAAAAAACTACATAGAAGAAGAATTAAAGGTCCCATGTCATGGCCATTTCTACTGATCGTAGTTCCATTGTTGAGGTCTACTAGAATAGATTTACATTGTTCAATGTTCCAAACTCTCATCCAGCATCTCTGTATAGCATGTGTATTCACTCTCTGTCCTAAACGGCTTGTTGGAGCTCCTGCCCCCGCCCTTGTGAGCCCACTGTGCTCTGATTGGTCGGGACGTTGCGAGGCTCGTTGCTGTGATGAGCGGACAGGTTTCCGGGTCGGCGATACAGCGAGAACAAGCAAAACTCATCCTGAGCACACACACACTCACAGCCGAAGTAAAACCAATAAGTGTGGCTTGATATTGACGAAGAAAAGGTTCCTAACGCTGTGAGAATGGGTCTGCGGAGAGCATTTCTCTGCCATCCCAACTCGTCTACTACCAGCGTTCAGGGAGCTCTATGCAAGTCAATGGGGACTGCCAAGGGATCCTGGTGTGTGAGGTGCTCCGCGGATTGGTCCATTTGGGCCGTTAACATGCATAAACCTTCATAACACACAAGGGGACGGGTAATAACCGGAAAAGCATGACACGGGCCCTTTAAGACTGAAATTAAAGTGAGAAACAGATCCGAAATGAGGGGGTTGAACCACTTTGAGCATAGAGAGGATTGAAATGGTTGCATTAGTATTCCTGCCTGTTGTTTCCTGTCAGCTACACACACACACACTGTCAGACTGCAGTGGCACATGTCATGTTTGTGACAGCGTGTCTCTTTTTGTAACCCCAGACACAGAGACCCTGTGGAGTCCAGCTGATGAAGCTCAGTGAGAAGATCTTTAATTCAAACACACTCATCCCTCTTACGCCGTTAATTTCTAGAGGTTTTGCTGTACTTTTACTTTCTAGGCAGATCCAGGACAGAGCTTCTGGAAATCAAAGCGAAGCTCTTATCTGACAGAGAAATGCAGGAAGTGGCCAACATTCACTAGATCTGCATCTGTCAACAAATCAATGCAAACACATACTGCCGTAGGATCGTGCCTCTTACAACCAACCCCATATTGTTCATTGGATTGCATTTTAACATCCGCAAAAACATTAACATGAATTTTATTTAAAGTAATAATATGACCAATATTCAGTAGATTGGATGAAATTAAAAATGTTCTTTTTTTTGACAAATCTATTTCCATTTTAAAGCAACACAAAAGACAACAGCAAAACTGACACAACAACAAAGCTAAAATAAGTAATTCAATTCAAAATACTTTAACGCATGGCATTACTTAAATCAACACATAAATGAAATTACAAAACTTGTAAATATTCACACATTGGTCGCAGTGTTTTTTCACATGTGTACAGAAATGTATATGAAGCCTTACCCCATGCAGTCAAACAACAATGAAACATGAGGACTCCAGAGTGCAGACTAATGGCCTAAGTTTAGATTAGCGTGTAATGTTGGTGTTGATATACGTGCGTCTGTGTGTTGGTTTCCTATATCCCCTTCATACAGCCTGGTGTGTGTCTGCTGGACTGGGCAGGGCATGCCACATCAAAGACTGCGTAAAATGTTGTGTGTGTTAGTGTGTCAATCTTTGGAGCCGAGTTCAAAATAGCTCACAGCTAAATGTTACCGTGCCAAACTTATGACAGCAGACAGTGGCATAGTAAACAGGTTAAAGCACCACAGACGTAAACATGTGGGCACGTCCACTTAAAGATAGAAATGGATTCCTACCATCTTTACGACTTAATTTCATTTGAGTGTGAAATGTTATGTTGGCATGATTTAATAGTTGTTGAATATCACTTAAAAGAGGCCCTAGTATGCTTTTTCCCTTTCCTACAGTGTGTTCTATAGGTAGTTGTACATGTAAATGGTCTGCAGAGGCTAAAATCCCTGTGTTCCCTCCAGAGGTAGTTTCTCCCACAAAAGTAAGGAGGCCAATAGGCGCGTTCACACCAATTACTTTTCCCACAAAGGTTCCTGAGAACTACGATTTAGTTGCATTCACACCAAAAAGTCCCAGGAACTAAATTAGTTCTCGAGAACCTTTTTTACCCCCTTTTCAGTCCCTGCTAGAGAGCAGAGACTTTCGTGGGAGAAAAAGGTTCCTGTCTCTGATTGGCTGGGCGGAATGCAAACCACGCCCCCTCAAACTCTCAAAAAAAAGCTTCTTAATATTTGGTTTTGAATGTCATGCAACACAAGTCAGAACTAAGATACCTTTACCCCAACTCCGGGGACTTCCAGCCGGGGACTTCGGGTGGCAGTATACGCCGTGAATTTGTTTGCGGCCTGCCAGTAAACCCAAAGCAGAAGAAGAAGAAGTGACGTCAGCGGCTTCATTTGCCTAATCCACCCCCAGGAACTAATTTCCGGTGTGAACGCAATCTGTACTTAGTTCATGAGAACTAAAGAGTTCTCAGGAACCTTTGTGGGAAAAGTACTTGGTGGTGTGAACGCGCCGCAACACCTAAACATGTCATTGTAACGTAACAAAGACTGTTATCTTTTCATCAAAGTAGGTTATTTAACTTCTCACTACACCTTCTGCTGTCACCAGTCTTTAACAGGTACCGAGTGCTGTACAATGGGGCTCTATGGGTGTGCAAGTGTGAGGGGAAGGACCAAAAAATACCAAAAAAATATGAGATTAAAAGATATAATAATATTTGGTTTTGAATGTCATGCAACACAAGTCAGAACTAAGATACCTTTAAGGATAAGTGTCTGAGGAAACTTGGTGCATTGAATAAATGGCCACTAAAAACCTTTTATCATCTTCAGATCTACTTTCTTACCGTCCCCCTCAGGGCTTATTTGAGATGACACTAATCTGACATGATGTTATCCAAGAACTGCAGAGACACTAAGGAGAGATCTGAAGATCAAAGACTGCATTGTGGCCCTCAACGGTCTTGGAAACAGGCCAAGGCCGAAACACCGTCTGAGGGGAAAGACCGGGACTACATAATGCCTCGCTGCTCTGTAACAGCACCATAAAAAGGAAGGTCCATGAAGAGGTACAGGATTGGGACATAAGCAGATTTGATCAAAACATGGAATTACTTTATTTGAGATAAAGAGAAGTGTTGACAGTCAAATTCAATTGAATTTATATAGCCCAATACCACAAATTCTACATTTGTCTCAGGGGGATTTTCAGTGTTTACAGCATACGACAGTTACGACTAGGGTTGGGAACCGAAACTCGGTTCCAGGTGAGAGTACCCATACAAAATACACAATTTCGGTTCTGCTTAACAGTTCCTAAACGCGGTGTTGGTCCTGCATTCCACCGGGTCCGTCTGCGCCCGCGGTGACCAGGTGGAATACAGGGTAAGGGCGGACTGGCCATCTGTGTGTTCTGGAGAATCACAGAACGGCCGGTCGTCAGCGGGCCGTTGACGGCCGGCTTCTGTTCGCTGACGGCCGGCACCGCCACTTAATTTTTTTAAACGGAATGATGTAAGTTGCGCTGACAGGCGACAAGAGTTCCACAGTTGCGCCGCAGCGAGGCTTCCCCCGCCCCTCCCATAGACAGTTCACGAGCTCACTTCATAACACTCACTTCATAACACTAATATGGATCGCGGTAAACGCTCTGAAGTGAGGCTCCACTACACTAACAAAGAAAAAGACAAGGCACAGTGTAAAGCCTGTTATAGCTTGCCACAGGCATAGCTCAGTTAAAATAAAGCACAGCTATTGTGCAATACATTTGTATGCATGTATATTTTTTGATTTGTAAAATGTCAGTTAAAGCTTAACGAATAAAGATATGTTTGTTATCTAAACGTTTGACCTCTTTCTTTTACAATTTTTGGAATTGTAACGGGGGAATCGATAAGAACCGGAATCGATAAGCGGAATCGGAATCGATACATTTCAAACGATACCCATCCCTAGTTACGACACCCTCTGTCCTTAGATCATTGGGAGAAACGAGGGTAAAAATCCCCCAAAAAAGACAGTAATGGGGAAAAACAATGGAAGAAAACCGAGGTGGAATCTCCCTCTCAAGACGCACAGACATGTAATAGATGCCTAGTGTAATGAATACAAATATACAACAACCACAACATAGAAAATATTAATGATTGTGTCGCTCCTGACCAATCACCAACAGAGCCGACCAGCTAACCAATCAGAGCAGACTGGGTTCTGGTTTCAGAACAGAGGGTGAAAAGAGGTGCTGCAGCACAGGAAGTATGAGAAAAATAAGAGGTTTTTGAACATTAAAAGGGTGGAGACATGTCCCAGTAGAGGACACTAAATACAAATATGAACCTGAGAATTAGCCTAATATGGTCCTTTAAAAGTGTGCAGAGTGATGTAGTTTAGTAACATCTAGACAGGCAAATGTCTTTAGCTAGTATCAGTCCTATTTCATATTTTTGTTTTTACAAACAAGAACGCAGAATAGGCCAAACGAAGAGATGGATACTCCAACTGTGATCCTCAGCTCTCTACAGAACACACAAGAGAAGTCCAGAACTCTAACAAGCATTATTCGAACAAAGCACCAAGTGGTTGTCCAGCACAATAAACACAGTTTGAATGTATCGTGGCAACACTTATTCTGTGGTGGTGCTGTAAATCAACACCAACATGTCTCAGGGAGAGTCAGACTTCAAGTCAGACGAGAGCGACTATGAAATTGAGAAGGACTTCAGTGATTACGACAAATATGGAGACGCTGAGTCCAATTACCGGGATATGGTCTGCCTGCACAACAGTCTGATGAGTTTTGAACACATCTACCGCAACAATGCCAGGATGGACAGAGAGGTAAGGCCGCTAATGATAACTTAATTGATTATTATCTATATATCAAGTATTTTGACCATTATTAATAGTGTATAGACGCAAACTAATGTCTTTCAAATTGATTTTCAGGCAATTTTCGATGAAGATTCTCTGCCACGCTTCCACTTTGACACTTTAAGATCACAGATTGCTCAAATAAGGGTCGACAATGAAAGAATGGGTTCGGAGATAACTTTCATCCGAGACCAAATCAACAGGTTGTTGGAAAGTTTTACCACCTCATCTTCCTCCAGTTCTGAAGAAGTAAGCCCAACACCTTCCTCCAGTTCTGAAGAAGTAAGCCCAACATCTTCCTCCAGTTCTGAAGAAGTAAGCCCAACACCTTCCTCCAGTTCTGAAGAAGTAAGCCCAACATCTTCCTCCAGTTCTGAAGAAGTAAACAACCAATCTTCCTCCAATGAGGAAATAAACATCACATCTTCCTCCAGCTCTAAAGAAGTAAGCCCAACATCTTCCTCCAGTTCTGAAGAAGTAAACGCCACATCCTCCTCCAGTTCCTCCTCCTCCAGTTCCTCCTCCTCTTCTGTCACATTTTACTTGAACGGGATACATCTGGACTCCTACGATTTTGGAGCTGTCGGTGAACAGGACGGTTGCCAGATTAATGAAGAGGTTGTCACCACATCTTCCAGTTCCTCGTCAGACTCCGATAATAAGGAATGACAGATGATGGATGCAGACGATATACACTTTTTACAGTATGACGTTGAAGAGAGGCAAAGTGTGATACTGTGAGCAAACTATCAATAAAGAACTGTATCTTCATGCAAAATAGTTTCATTTTAGAGAAGCAGTTGGCCATTATCCAATGGTGCGTTCCGACTATCATCATAATTGGTTGGTATATTTTCAGCCTGGGTCCACATATTGCTTTTACTGAGCCCACGGTTTCTTTCCAACCATTTCCAAGTAGGAGATGCCATTGCAGTTTAAGTGAACACTTAACCTGTTAAGCCCCAAGCCTGTTTTTCAGGTCTCAGGCTCGAAAATGACATTCCCAGAACAAATGACAATATCTTCCCTTCTAAAAAGGGGTAAATTAATAATCTTTTTTTCTCAAAGCATTGATAAACCTGTGAGTTGGATGTAGAAGAGTCAGAACAATATATGTTTTGTTTTTTTATTTGAAAGTAAATTCAGATTGAACATAGTAAAAAAAAAAGAATTATAGTGTCCGTCCAAAAATAAACCATTACTTATAGTGAAAACCACCCTTGAATGATGTGAAGGTAGACTAAAAGCTTTAGGAATCCAAACTATAACATATAATAAGTACCCTGTATCAAGATTGATGCAAAACATATCAATAAAGAACTGTATCTTCATGCAAAATAGTTTCATTTTAGAGAAGCAGTTGGCCATTATCCAATGGTGCGTTCGACTATCATCATAATTGGTTGGTATATTTTCAGCCTGGGTCCACATATTGCTTTTACTGAGGCCCACGGTTTCTTTCCAACCATTTCCAAGTAGGAGATGCCATTGCAGTTTAAGTGAACACTTAACCTGTTAAGCCCCAAGCCTGTTTTTCAGGTCTCAGGCTCGAAAATGACATTCCCAGAACAAATGACAATATCTTCCCTTCTAAAAAGGGGTAAATTAATAATCTTTTTTTCTCAAAGCATTGATAAACCTGTGAGTTGGATGTAGAAGAGTCAGAACAATATATGTTTTGTTTTTTTATTTGAAAGTAAATTCAGATTGAACATAGTAAAAAAAAAAGAATTATAGTGTCCGTCCAAAAATAAACCATTACTTATAGTGAAAACCACCCTTGAATGATGTGAAGGTAGACTAAAAGCTTTAGGAATCCAAACTATAACATATAATAAGTACCCTGTATCAAGATTGATGCAAAACAAGTGACATTTGACCTTTTTAGAGAGGTTTAGCAACAACAAAAAACACCTCTGGGATCATTTGGGTGGAAATGGGTGTATTTGCCGTTTCTCTGGAACCCATTGGTCGATTTTGATGATTGACATCTCTTTTGAACCGTTAGAGCCAATAGAATCGAAGGGGAATTTCCATATACACATTACCATTAAGAAGTAAGAACTATGCACACGCAGTTTGCCCAAAGCGAAACCTATCTTAAGCTCTGAAATCTGAAAACTAGATTTATTGCTGATGGATTATCAGAAATAATTTCAAAGTGACACAGACACATTGGATTAACCTATGGATTAACCTTCAGCAGCGTTGTCATCGTTTTAATGCCATTGAAGACCACCTTTGATCAGAAAACAACAAAGGTAAGATATATTGCCGTGTTGGCTACCTAATGCTACGTGGTGTGATGTCTTTGTTAGCTTCTCATGTCGCGAGTTCGGATCGGTCAGTAATGATACCAATACCTGTCGAATCTGTGGAATCTCAGCTTGCTAATCGATATCTTGTTTGTGCAGATACGATAAGTAATAAGGATATTTTAACGTGAGTTCTGTGCTAAGTGTGTTAGCATTTTTTCGCCCAGGGCTAATTCAGAGCCTTTGTTATTTCCCTTATGTTTCGTTTTGCTAAGAATTGTTAATATTGTCTGATCGCTGAGTTTCTTCCCGTTAAGTGGGTATGACATAATAAGTTTTTAAATGTTAAGAAGCTCTTAGACGCTGTTTCTTGCAGATGTTGCGATTTTCCCCCCGCCCGCGGGGGAATGGGGCTTAACAGGTTAAAGAAAATGTTCTGAAACAAGGGTCTTTTTTTTGTGCAATCGCTCCAAATTGAAAATATTTTTACTTTTCAGAAAATCGCTGGTGATGTCACTGTAAAAATGGGAAGATAACTTTGTCTTAGTTTTCAGCTTAAAGAACTGACCAATCATAACAAAGACAGAAAAGGCGAGTAGTTCGTCCAGGGATATTTATGCTGGTGAGTATTGTACTTTTGTCACCATATGCAATCGTCCCACATCTGTCTGAATGAGCGCTGAAGATGTATCTTAAAAAAGTGAGAGAGCATCATCTTCTAATCGGTTTTCAAGATAAAAACAATGTAAAACAAATATAAAGTCGCTCTGTAAAGTATAAAAGGAAGGCAAGGGGGCAGAGCTACTTTGTCTTACAAAAGAGACGATGCATTGTCGATATATATCATCATAACAACATCAATAAAATACTGGGAGAAGGCTCTGCCGAACGTCGTTGCAGCTCCATTTTACCAGAAAAATACGTTTTGTGGACCCTCGTCTTTACTCATTAATTTACTTTATTCATTAACCTTACATCTACAACCTTTTTATCATGAAAGAAAGAGCTTTAATATTAAAGCATGGACAAAATACAAATATGGACCTGGAAATTAGCATAATAGAGCCCCTTTAAACGAAAATGAATTGTGCAGAGTCATGTAATTTAGTTACATGTAGACAAGCAAATGTCTTTAGCTAGTATTCTTTTTTCTTTTTACAAACAAGAAGCAGAATAGACCAAATTAAGAGATGGATACTCCAATTGTGATCCTTAGCTCTCTACAGAACACACAAGAGAAGTCCAATGAGGAAATAAACACCACATCTTCCTCCAGTTCTGAAGAAGTAAACGCCCCAACAGAACTCAACAAGCATTTTTCAAACCAAAGCACCAAGTGGTTGTCCGGCACAATAAACACAGTTTGAATGTATCGTGGCAACACTTATTCTATGGTGTGCTGTAAATCAACACCAACATGTCTCAGGGAGAGTCAGACTTCAAGTCAGACGAGAGCGACTATGAAATTGAGAAGGACTTCAGTGATTACGACAAATATGGAGACGCTGAGTCCAATTACCGGGATATGGTCTGCCTGCACAACAGTCTGATGAGTTTTGAACACATCTACCGCAACAATGCCAGGATGGACAGAGAGGTAAGGCCGCTAATGATAACTTTGAATTGATTATTATCTATATATCAAGTATTTTGACCATTATTAATAGTGTATAGACGCAAACTGATGTCTCTAAAATTGATTTTCAGGCAATTTTCGATGAAGATTCTCTGGCAAGATTCAACTTCGACACTTTAAGATCACAGATTGCTCAAATGCGGGACGACAATGAAAGAATGGGTTCGGAGATAACTTTCACGCGGGACAACAATGAAAGAATGGGTTCGGAGATAACTTTCATGCGGGACGACAATGAAAGAATGGGTTTGGAGAGAACTTTCATGCAAGACCAAATCAACGGGTTGTTAGAAAGCTTTACCGCCTCATCTTCCTCCAGTTCTGAAGAAGTAAGCCCAACATCTTCCTCCAGTTCTGAAGAAGTAAGCCCGACATCTTCCTCCAGTTCTGAAGAAGTAAGCCCAACATCTTCCTCCAGTTCTGAAGAAGTAAGCCCAACATCTTCCTCCAGTTATGAAGAAGTAAGCCCAACATCTTCTTCCAGTTCTGAAGAAGTAAGCCCAACATCTTCCTCCAGTTCTGAAGAAGTAAACACCACATCTTCCTCCAGTTCTGAAGAAGTAAGCCCAACATCTTCCTCCAATTCTGAAGAAGTAAACACCACATCTTCCTCCAATGAGGAAATAAACACCACATCTTCCTCCAGTTCTGAAGAAGTAAACGCCACATCATCAGACTCCGATAATAAGGAATGACAGATGATGGATGCAGACGATATACACTTTTTACAGTATGACGTTGAAGAGAGGCAAAGTGTGATACTGTGAGCAAACTATCAATAAAGAACTGTATCTTCATGCAAAATAGTTTCATTTTAGAGAAACAGTTGGCCATTATCCAATGGTGCGTTCGACTATCATCAGAATTGGTTGGTATATTTTCAGCCTGGGTCCACATATTGCTTTTACTGAGCCCACGGTTTCTTTCCAACCATTTCCAAGTAGGAGTAGCTAATGTCATTGCATGCAACCACTTAAAGATGGCTCCAAGCACTTCAAGTTAAACATATATTTACTTTTCAAAAAAATGGTGATGTCACTGTAAAATGTGGAAGACAACTTTGTTTTTGGTCAGTTCTTTAAGCTGAAAACTATCATAACAAAGACAGAAAAGGTGAGTAGCTCGTCCGGGGATATTTATGCTGGTGAGTATTGTACTTTTGTCACCATATGCAATCGTCGCTCCACATCTGTCAGAATGAGCGTTGAAGATGTATCTTAAAGGGTGTGAGAGCATCATCTTCGAATTGGTTCTCAAGGTAAAAAAACAATGTAATGCTACGTTCACACCGGACGCGATGCGATGTTTGGGGGCGGCGCGATTACATGTAAAGTCAATGCAAAGACACGGACAGACGCGAATTCACTCCGACGGCGAGCATGAAGCTGTGGACGCGGCGCGAATCAACGCGAGAGTTCAATTTTTTCAACTCGAGCGTCAAATTCACGTGACGCGTTCTCGCGGAAGCCAATCAGCGGTGAGGATCTCAGCCTGCCGTTACTGACGTTCAACCAGAAAACATCAGCCATTAGCTGTTAGCAGTTAGCACACAGAGATCACAGCTCCTCATATCTGTTCAGAAACTAGACAAAAGTTAAACAAGTACAAACCACATACTGCCTGTGTCATGGTGAATACAGTCGCTGGTTTATTTATGTCTGTAGGCCGTTGTTATGTGTGGAGTGAGCATATACAACGTTAGCTTAGCCTGGTCGACCCAATCTCCATTCAGAAAACAAACATTTTAAAGTGTTTTTGCCTGCCGTCTTGTCTGCAGACTTGTCAAAGCATTAATTCATGGTTTTTACTAACCGGTATCAGTATGTTGTTACTTCGGCATCATTTAGAAACGTGTATTACAATTTAATCACGGTAAAATATGTTCATTTTGTTGTAGTTAGCTCCCAGCGCGTCTTGTTTGAATGATGCGAGTAAACACAGCTGGCAGCCACGGTGAAACTCGAGCGATTAGAGCGAAGCGAATATTCGCATCGCGTCCGGTGTGAACGTAGCATAAGACAAATATAAAGTAGCTCTGTAAAGTAGAAAATGAAGGCAAGGGGGCAGAGCTACTTTGTCTTACAAAAGAGACGATGCGTTGTCGATATATCGTCATAAAAACATTAATAAAATACTGGGAGAAGGCTCTGCCGAACAGCGTTGCAGCTCAATTTTACCAGAAAAATACGTTTAGTGGACCCTCGTCTTTACTCATTAATTTACTTTATTCATTAACCTTACTACAACCTTGTTATCATGTAATCTGTATTCTACCCTTTTCCCCATTCACTTTTAATCATTCATCTCTTTCTCAATATCTCTTACCATGCTGTTCTATTTCTGTTTCACACTCTTCCCCCCGCCCCCCCTCCACATCCTTATCAAACTTTAACTAAATGCTGTCCTACACTTGACACACACTGTAAGAGTCGTTTCATATTTAAAAGCCCTGCAGTGCGGTATAAGTTTGCATATCCCGACATACTCAAGGTTAGGTTTCATGCGTCTAAAAGACCAATAAAGGTCTTGAAAGATATGAATGTTGATATGACGCTGATATGCACCAGTCCTCTACTGATAAGTAACAAAAAATTGATTAACTATAGGATGTTTGGGTCTAAAATAAGAATAGCTCAATATTCTCTGGGAATCCTTTGCTTATCTATCCAGCTCAATATAACTGTTGTGCTGCATCAGTAAAAGCATATCAAAACGCACTTTTCGTGTAACTTAATTTGCAAGTTTAATTCAACACCGTTTTGTGCTCTCCAGAGTGCTAGCTACTGCAAAAAAAAATGTCTGCAGCATCTACTCCCCTGCTTCTTAACTTAACTTCTTACAATGGGCGGTGCAGAAAACACAGGGAAGATCTGAAGGAATAATTAAGTGATGTGGATTTAGGGTTTATAGCAGGGAGGCTTTTTATGTTACACCAAGGCCAGATGGAGGCTGAGGGAGGAAGTCACTTATAGAAAATGAGATGGTGGAAGCTGCTAAAAGCAAGACAAGCTGACACTTATCTGAAGTGATTTAAAGTCAAACACAACCTGTGCCAACACAAGAGTTATCCTCACAGCAGGGAACACTAAATTGATTAAGAACATACAGTAGGATTATTGTCACTTCATTTCAACACACAGGTGCATGTGGTAAAGCACAACTTGAAGCACTCAAAGCATTTTATGAGAAAAATACCTGTCCTGATGCGTGTTTCATTTAAGGGTCAATTCCCCCAATTTACATAAACAACATCAGTGTTTTTCTTCTAAACACAAATGGCATTTATTAACAACGCAGGTATTTTTATTTGCAGGAGGGATAAAAGGAAAGTTCAGTAGAGCAAATATTCAAATAGACAAAAATAGTTATTTCATTTCAAACCTTTATTTACCCAGGTGTATCTCATTGAGATCATTGATCTGTTTTTCAAGGGAGACCTGCTCAAGTAGGTTCCACATGAAACATAAACAGAACAACAAAAGGACATCTTACATCATTACAGGGATTACAATTTACAATAACTATCCACATGAACAGACACCAACAGCTTCCGATTGAGTAGCATCCAACCGAGCTTTAAAAACATTTAGTGGCACCAGATTGCTCAGTTTCCATTTCAATTGCAGACTGTTCCAAGACAGAGGAGCTGTCTTCCCTAAGACAGTCCTAGCAGTTGGCAAATTTAATAAAAAACACAGCATGCGATCTCAGGCAGTAGCCACTTACACTTCGCTGTGAGATCAGGGAGCAGATGTAGGATGGAAGTTTCCCTAACATGGCTTTGTATATAAAAATATATATATTTATGGTTATCTTTTTCCAAAGAAAATGAATGGCTAATTCAGGAATAGTTTCCTCATCAAACATTACATTTTAAGCCTGATGATGGTTCGAGGTTCCAAATAAGGTTCAGTTTGATACTTAAATTAGCAATACAAATCATGGAAATGACACTGCTCCCTTTCTACCAATGCTGAATAACCAGAGGTGAAATAAAGGCATTGCTTTGTGAGTCACAACTCGTCACAATCATGACTTTGGTCAAAATCATGAGACTGGAGTCCATTGAAGTTATACTGAGAGGATAACAGAATAAAACCTTAAAATGTCAACTCAAATAAGGATTCAAACAATATCCACAGACATGTTTGAAACTGATTGTAAGAAAGCTCCATCCATACAATCCATTAGTTTTAGTAGTAGCTACTTACTTGCATTTGAATTCCCAAGAGTGATGTTGAAGTGGGCGACATAAGTAAATACATAGCAGCAGAAAGACTTCAAATGGCACCTTAGAAAACTAGATTTAAAGGTCACCTATTATGCAAAATCCACTTTGTCACGTCTCTTCTTCATCAACATGTGTCCCCTCTTCTTCATGTCTCTTCTACATCAACATGTGTCCCCTCTTCTTCATGTCTCTTCTACATCAACATGTGTGCCCTCTTCTCCATGTCTCTTCTACATCAACATGTGTCCCCTCTTCTTCATGTCTCTTCTACATCAACATGTGTCCCCTCTTCTTCATGTCTCTTCTTCATCAACATGTGTGCCCTCTTCTCCATGTCTCTTCTACATCAACATGTGTCCCCTCTTCTTCATGTCTCTTCTACATCAACATGTGTGCCCTCTTCTCCATGTCTCTTCTACATCAACATGTGTCCCCTCTTCTTCATGTCTCTTCTACATCAACGTGTGTCCCCTCTTCTTCATGTCTCTTCTACATCAACATGTGTCCCCTCTTCTTCATGTCTCTTCTACATCAATATGTGTCCCCTCTACTTCATGTCTCTTCTACATCAACATGTGTCCCCTCTTCTTCATGTCTCTTCTACATCAACATGTGTCCCCTCTTCTTCATGTCTCTTCTACATCAACATGTGTCCCCTCTTCTTCATGTCTCTTCTACATCAACATGTGTCCCCTCTTCTTCATGTCTCTTCTACATCAACATGTGTCCCCTCTTCTTCATGTCTCTTCTACATCAACATGTGTCCCCTCTTCTTCATGTCTCTTCTACATCAACATGTGTCCCCTCTGTGGAAAGAGACTCTGAAAGTTTCAGGAACAAAGATTCTCTCTCTTTTTGATCCATTTCTATAAAAACCTGTCTGAAAATGAGCTGATCAGATTTTGGCCACTTTATGATGTCATAACGATGTTTTAGCTTGAGTAACCATTAGCCAATCAGCAACCAAGTTGTAATGAAACTATGTCCTTATTCATGATTACATTACATGTCATTTGTTAGACGCTTTTATTCAAAGCGACTTACTTGCATTCAGTACTGTGGACAATCCCCACAGGAACAATTTGGGGTGAAGTGTCTTGCCCAGGGACACAACGACATGCTGACTGCAGTGGGACTTGAACTTGCTATCCCCTGATTCGAAGTCCAGCACACTATCCACTGAGCCACAGCCTCCCATGATGTCAGCATAAGATTGGATGAGGTAATGCGTTCTTGACAAATCACCGCTCAATGGACGCCTGTTGTAATGCAGCCCAGGTGTGTCTGTGAAAAAAGCATGTTTGTAAGTGAACCCTCCCTGAGTAAATAAAGGTTAAATACTACCTGTTTCCTCAAGGTCTTAGAGATTTAGTGAAAAAAAGCTGAGAACTTTTGAAAAATCATAACAAGAGTAATCACTTTGTCATGTTTTCAAACAGAGAATAGTTTACGGCCTTCCTTTAAATCCTCTTTTAATCTCTCCTGATGTTCGGATGTGTGCACAGGGCTTCACGCTGAACATGACCTCCACTGGAGGGTCACAGCGAAGAACAAAAGACCCTTTCATTCAGGTATAAATGACCTCGGGGCGGAGAGAGGAGGAAATTGGAAATCGCAACACACACACACACTAATATTTAAATTGCAATATAAATTTACAATATTGGGGGATTGACAGTGGTGGGAGGCAACTAAGTACATTTACTCAAGTAAAACATTGAGGTACTTTTTACTTCACTACATTTACTTAAAGGTCCCATGTCATGCTGTTCCGGTTATCACCCGTCCCCTTGTGTTATGAAGGTTGCTCTGCATGTAAACGGTCTGCAGAGTCACAAACCCTCAAAGTGCACCCTGTAGGGAGTAAAACTCTAACACAGAAGACCTGTCTGTGCTGCCCCTGAACGCCTCATTGGACATTTCTCTTTTTCCATTGTTTGCTTCCTGGGTTCTGTGACGTGTGAACACCCAGATCAACAACAAATGACCGGATTGGCCCAAATGGACCAATCCGCGGAGCTCCTCACACACCAGGATCCCTTGGCTAACTAACAGGGAGTCCCATTGACTTGCATAGAGCTCCCTGAACGCTGGTAGTAGACGAGTTGGGATGGCGGAGAAATTCTCTCCACAGACCCGTTCTCACAGCGTTAGAAACCTTTTTCTTTCTCAATATCAAGCCACACTTATTGATTTTACTTCGGCTGTGAGTGTTTGTGTGCTCAGGATGAGTTTCGCTTGTTCTCGCTGTATCGCCGACCCGGAAACCTGTCCGAACCTCGCAACGTCCCGACCAATCAGAGCACACTGGGCTCACAGGGAGGGGGGGGGGCAGGAGCTCCAACAAGCCGTGTAGGACAGAGAGTGAATACACATACTATACAGAGATGCTGTATGAGAAACCAATGTGAGTTTGGAACATTGAACAATGTAAATCTATTCTAGTCGACCTCAACAATGGAATTATGATCACTAGAAATGGCCATGACATGGGACCTTTAACAGATTTAGTTCTTAGTTTCTTTACAGATTTAGATTATAAATACAAAATATACTTCAACTTATATGTTATTCTATAAACCTCACTTTTGTGCAACATTGAAGTTATAAACACATTAATAATACATGTTTAATTATAATACAAATATCAAATACATAGTGCTTATTTGCGCCCTTCTGAATGACTTGTACTTTTACTTTTGGTGAAAAACTATCCAAAAACCCAAACACGACGTCTTAATAATACATTACATATTCTGAGGCTGCCTCCTCTCTCCGCGCTGGCTGCTTGTGTCACTTTCAATGACGCCTCTTACCCCGCCCTTCAATCCAGACTGAATATTTATACCTAAGGATTGCAGCCTTTGGCCACACACACACACACACACACACACGCCCAAACACACACACACAAACCCAACACACACAGCAGGACGGGCGGCTGTTCATTCTGCAGTAAATGCACTGGCAGCGGTCCAGACCCTTGAATCCCACTTGGCTCTGACATCAGGGAGGAATGTTGGCACTTGAATTGGGGAGGAGTGACGGTGATGTAAATGCTGACATCGCTGCCAAATAAATATATTCATGTTTTCAGGTTTCTGACCTCGAAAAGGTTTGAATCCAAATGTTCAATCGACTGCAAAAGGAACACTTTGGAAATCACGGCAAAAGACGCAGAAATGTCATTTTTAATTATTTCAGGGTCATTTTAGTTGTTTTTTTAAGTCAAGCAGTCAAGGCCAAATAATAGATTTGAAAAGAGTGTATATAAATATGAAAGGCAATTCAACAACATTTGCTTACAATTAAATGTTCAGTAAACGACCAGTCAAAATCAAAGGATCCAAGATGTTTTTAAACGGAGCAGAAATAGAACTAGTCTCCCAGTTCTTGGAGTCATACTGGACTCAAACTTGACTTTTAAGAAACACATTAAGAAAGTATCAAATACTGTTCAATTCAACTTGCAAAATGTCAAACAAATCAGACCTTTCTTAACTGTCAAAGCTGCAAAGCCAAACCTCCACTGTATGATTCTATCTCACATTGAATACGGTTTGACAAGCTGGTCGTTTGCTTGAGCCACAAACCTGCAGCCCATGGAGCAGCTGTGCAGGAGAGCTATCCAGGTGTTTGACAGAAAGTCAACCACCACTGTACCATCCTGGAAAACACCATTTATTGAGCTTTGACAATTTTAAGTCTTTTAAAAGTATGTGTTTTATTTATAAATGTTTACATGGACTGCCCCCCCCCCCCTCCCTTAGGGGAATTCATCCACAGAAAACACACTGGACGCTGCACTAGGTCAGAAACCAGAGGAGACTGAGGTCCACCGCAGACGGACCACTTTTGGACAAAATGTCCTCTCCGTTAAAGGCAGCTCGTTCTGGAACAGCCTCCCAACTGAGATAGATTAGATGACTTTATTGTCATTACAAAATGCAAGCACAGTGCAACGAAATTAAGGAGGGTCTAACCAGAGTGCAAAACAGTTATATACACAATTATCAGTAGTATGATACGGGATTGTCCCACTCTCAATAGTTTAAAGGTCAACTCAAAGAATGGTTGAGAAACAAACAGACGTGCGATCACCGCTAAATGCACTTGAACACAGGGGCATCTCCTCGTGCACTTTAGGTAGCTCTTGTATCTCCTCTTGCACCTTAGGTAGCTCTTGTATCTCCTCTTGCACTTTAGGTAGCTCTTGTATCTCCTCTTGCACTTTAGGTAGCTCTTGCATCTCCTCTTGCACTTTAGGTAGCTCTTGTATCTCCTCTTGCACTTTAGGTATCTTTTAATACATTAAGAGGTGTTCTAACATTACAGAATAGTAGGCATTATGGCATTGACCCCTGTAGTGAAATTATTTGATAGAGCAAGTTGCACATTTCTTAAAATCGGTAAGACAAGGATCAAATGACACAGAGGACACGACTTGCCATTAATAAAAGCGGCCCTATTATGCTTTTGGAGTTTTCTCTTTCCTCTAGTGTTTTATATAGGTTTGTGTGCATGTAAATGGTCTGCAAAGGCTACAATCCCTGTGTTTCCTAGAGAGGGATTTCTCTCCCACCCACCATGTACCTCTCTATCAATCAATCTGTCCATGTTTCATCTATGTTCCCTTTGATTCAACCTTTCAACTGATCTCACTGCCTTTGTCTCAGAAACTGAAACAGACGAGACAGTGATGGGGGGGGGGGGGGGGGGGGGGGGGGGGAAGGGGAATGAAACCAGAGAGAACCGCTGGAAAGAGAAAGCACCTCAATGACGTGGAGCCTCAGAACAATGTCACCATTCAGAGAGAAGTCATATATCAGATCGGAGCAGGCAACCCGACAGTTTAACAAACTAAAAATAGTCGAAATTACACCGCCGCTTACAAGCCGACATAAATAAGAACGCAGGCATGATTAATCGGCACATTAAGATGAAATGGAGGAAACAGAAGTCTTTACTTCAGCTTAGGGCTGCTCGGTTATGGCAAAAATCATAAACTCGATTATTTGGGTCAATAATTGTAATTGCGATTATTAAATGTGATTATTCATTGACTTTGAAGACATCCCTTTATTGGAGAAAAAAAAAATGTGATAGTATGTTTTTAACAGTTGATTACCCTGAACTTTAAGTATAATTCAACTGAAAAACCAAGAAAAGACTGTATGGCGCAGGGGATAAAGCCTTGGTGTGATCAGAGGGTCACAGGTTCAAACCCCACTGCAGTCAGCATGTCGTTGTGTCCCTGAGACACTTCACCCCAAATTGCTCCTGTGGGGATTGCCCACAGTATTGAGTATGTAAGTCGCTTTGGATAAAAGCGTCTAACAAGTGACATGTAAAAAAGAAAAAGAAAAAAAAAAGAAAGTAATAATAATAATAAAGAAATAATCGTTTTATTTTGATTACGTTGATTTCGTAATCGGTGCAAGCCATAATCGTAATTAAAATACGATTAATTGAGCGGCCCTACTTCAGCTTCAGCGTGAGAGAAGCTCAGTTTAAATGCAGAGCTCCTCGCCAGATGAATACAGTGTTTCCCCGAGGTTTACTGCCTTGGTAGGGTGCTGCCAAGAATTTTTTTTTGTGGATCCTCTGGAGCAGAGAGAGGAGCTGTGGATTATTGTTATTGATATCGTACAGTAACAGTGTTTGTACATTAAAAAGTAATAAAGTGTTACACTCTACTGTATTACTTTAATTCAAACTGTATTCCCTTCTTATCATGTAGCCTACACTTCTTCCTTTCATCGATACATTTAAATCACCTGACTACAGCATATACCATACCTGTGCTGCTGCTTCTCTCTGCCTCATCCTCTATCGCTGGAGGCAGCACCTCATCTGATCTCTGATATGAAGGAAATTGGTGTGAGTAAACAACTGTATTACTTTTATTCAAACTGTATTCTCACAGGAGGCGCACAGGGACCTGATGTACATGATGAATAATAGACACACTGCAGACAAATGCCTTCAACTTCCTACTTCCTGTGCAGGGAGACACGAGAGAGGGAGGAAGGAGAGAGGGAGGAAGAGAGGAAGATAGGATAAAGTGGATGGAGAAAGGGAGAGAAATTGATAGATGAAGACAGGGAGGAAGGAGGAGACGGAGGACGAGGAAAGGAAGGGAGGAAGGGTGAGAAGAAGAGAGGATAGAGAGGAAGGGAGGATGGATAACAAGTTAAATACCTCTTGCTTTTTCAATATAGACACTCTTCCAGTTAAGTGCTTGTGTGAGAACAAATCTATTTAGAAATATTTATATAGAAAAACGATGAAACTAGAATTGAGATCTTCACTGACAGAACAGACAATGTCTTCGTAGCACGAGTAAACGCTTTTAAAAGTATCTCAAAGAAGTGGAAGAGAGGATCAAGAGCACATCCTGGTTCTCAGGAGAGGAAGAGAGGGAGTTATGAGTCATCTAATGGATATCTCATTAAGCAATGACTGTTTCCTCTCTTCTGTTGTTCTATACAGAAACTTGGATGACATCATAGTCATTCAGGGCTTTTAGAGCCTCCCATTGGCTGATGAGACCAAACTCCAATCGTTTAGTGAATAATCTTTTAATTTGTGTTGTGACATTTTTTTAAAGATTTCATTAATTATTATCCTACTGGACAAGGAAGCCTCTGTTTTCCATTCATTGTCACACAACATAAACACGGATCAAATCTTCAGCTTAAAGGTAGGGGAGGTAAGAATGGAGAAACCAGCTCGAGTGCGCTAGAATTTGAAAGTACGCAGCCGAAAACAATCTGCCCCTTCCTTCAGACTTCCTTACAGAGCCCCTCCTCCAACACACGAACCCGCACATGACCAATGAGGGCACGAGATAAGTTTGTGCACAGATGGAAGGCTGACAGGCAGGTAGGCCATCCAGTTACTTTAGCCGGGCCGGCTCAGATGATTGGTCGTGCTTTTTACAGCGCCACGGCTTCCACAGATGACATTTTTTTAATGTATTTATTGTCAAAGCATTTAATGTATTGATTGCTATCGGGATGTTAAGAGCATTCCATGGAATATAACAAAAAGTGTTTCTGAAGTGAATTACCTACCCCACCTTTAAGCACGACAGATGTCTAAAACACAGCTGGGTTAGCAACACGATGAGCTGTGATGTAAAGGGTATGTGATTTGCAAGAAATTCCTTAAAGAAGATAAAAACACCAAATTGCGTACATGTGTCATACAAAAACACGACGACGTACTTTTGTTAATTAATTTGCACTGTCGCAGGATTAAGGGGATTAGTGGGGAAAGCAGAGATGAAGCATTCGGGATCAACACATGTTTTCTAGCCCATCGCCACGGTGACCTTCACACAGGTTGTATGTTAACTAGCTGATACTAAAATCCGATAAAATCAGAGGGAGCGGGTGTTTGCCCACCAAACACTGGTCAGAAACCGATAAGAGCACAAAGGGTTAAGAGAGAATTCAAGCTCTGTTTCTCATACAGGAATGAAAACAACATGAAAGACATCCTCCATAATAACGAGGTAGAATAGGCAGCTATCGATGAACTGCCACTCCATTTAAAAACCGAGATAAGTGGGTCAGATTCTTTGTAAATATCATTAATTATTTATTAAATGTATATGTTGTGTTATCATTGTCACAAGATGCTTAAAGGATTCTGTATTAGCATGGTCAAAAGGGCTGCACAATTAACCAACATTTGATTGAAATCGCATTGTGAACTGTCTGAATGAAGTATTATGGAGATCCACAAACATTATATAGACTTAGCAAAATATCCTTGTTTGATACAGATCAGATAAAACAATAAAAATCATGATAATGTGTATATATTCTGAAAGATAATAAGTTGCACGAATGATCATTAGGGTTAGTGGTTGGGGTTATAAATATAAATAATTGCATGTAGTATTTCTTCCATATTGTGCAGTCTTAATAGTAAGTCATATTGGATCTGTAAGCAAGCTTTTTCAGAAGGAACGTTATGCAGAAAAAGCAGTCAGTTGTCGTCATGTATCGAGCCACACAATGCCCATGACACAAGAAGAAATGTGGGCTATATCTGTCTCTTCCATTAGTTAGAACACTTTTCAAAAACATTTCTCTAATCGCTAAATGTTCACAAATGAGTGCCTTCTTATCAGAGAAACTGGTCCGTTTCATTCCATTAGAGAGATACTCAACAGCGCTGACTCATGTTCACACAACTAAGTGTTTTTGGGCTGCAGCTAAAACCACAACAAGGTCAATGTTAGTGTGCAAATACACCATGGAGCTGGTTTTAGGTTTATTAAGGCAACGGGTGAGAGGTCTATTGCAACAGGACAATTCATTCCTAATCAGAATGCTATTAGTATTGTCTATTACCTGAGAATGTGAGAATTTGGTTTGGGATATCGTCAAATATCTGGAACAAACTACCAGTTGAGAGGTCAGAGTGGAGGCAGCCAGTCTAGCAGACGCCAGTGAGCAGTTGGGGGTTCTGTGCCTTGCTCAAGGACACTTCGGTAGAGGCCCAGGAGGTGAACTGGCTCCTCTCCAGTACCAGTCCACACTCCGTATTTTTTGGTCCGATCGGCACCCAAAAACCGACGACCAGCGTTTCCGCCAGGGGGGCGTCTTGCCATCATTCGACGCCCTTATTCAGCTCGGATCGTCCTGAACTCGAGCCGAGGGCGTCCAAAAATATTAATAATTCGAGAGAAGATCGAGAGTTTGTATCGCTTGAAATAACGAAAAGGAAAAAGGACATCCCTCTGTTGGAGGGGCAAAGGAGTCTGGTGGGATTATTTTCGGAGTATTGAAGATTGTTTCCCCGACATCGGCGGTGCCTACAGGACAACACGGAACGTGCTTGATTTGGACGTGATGAGCGGTGCTAGTGGAGCACGCACGTGAGCTGTGAGCACCAGACCCTCGCAGCGGCGAAACTGAGGCTCCGTGGTAAACTGTGGAAACATGAAGAGCCGTTTGGGGTGGACGCCCTCTCAGCCCTGGACTGCCGGAAACACTGCCGGCGACCCTTTGGTCCAAAGTCCAATCCCGCCTACAGACTGAACCACTCCCGCCCTCCTACACTGCAACTATTCATGTGCTTTCTAATGTGTTTTATGCTCTTAATGTCTTTGATTTTTGTAAAGCACTTTGAATCGCCTTGTGTTGGAAATCGCTTTATGAATAAACTTGCCTGTCTAGGGTTCAATCAATAAGAATTGTAGTGTATGTTATTAGTAATTGGCAAATTTTAAAAGTCAGAAAAACTGCCGAGCGACAGGAAACTGTGGCTATTCGACAGACTGGATTAGACTTTCTAGAATCAGAAATAAACTCAGGAAGACATATTTAGTTTTAACATTATAGACGTCATGTATTCCTGTGTAAAAAGAAACTCTTTGACCTTGTCAGAACCAGACATCTCAGCTGTAACTGCTGTTGAAAGCAATTATCTTTAAAAATGCACGAAAATCCCATACAAAATGACCAATACTTTCCAGAAAAAGACAACATAAGGACATTTCTCTTGAGTTTAGGATCCTTCAAAGTGTCAGTCTCAGAGTAAAATTGAAGACACATAGAAGAAACAAGTATCTTTAACAATGCAAAACAAATACAATACAAAATGACCAATGCTAAGAGTTTCCAGAAAAAGACAAGTGTTTGGGATCCTTCAAAGGGTCAGTCTCGGAGTTAAAAGGGGGGGGGGGAATTGAAGACACACGTTGAAGAGGCGTCTACAGTTACAGCAGCTGTCAGCCAGCCAACGCTCGCCCTGAACCAACTGCTCTCAATCCTTCATCAACAAGGTGAGAGAAGTCAAGACCAAGCAGGCGGAGGATCCAGCAACTCTGAAGGCAAACATGAGAAATAAATCTTGCAAATGTCTACAAGTGCCTTGGAAGATAAGTGACCTAAAAAAGGAGGCCACAAATAATGCAGTGGAACAAAAACTGTAAGAGAACATTTTATGACTGATTAGCTAAATGCCACAAATACCTCCATTTCCAGAACCTAGATTACGGTCGGACATTTCAACTTAATTGGGGTTTTGTATCGTCAGGTTTGACTCTTGCATTATAAGGAACTTGTATAGGAAATAATGAATGGTAAATTATAAATGGATTGTACTTCTATAGCGTCGTATCCACTCTTTACAACCCCTCAAAGCGGTTTACATACTACATGTCATCATTCTCCTTTTCACACACATTCATACACCAACTCGCAACTCAGGGTTTAGTATCTTACCCAAGGATACATCGAAATGTTGACAGCATGGGCTGGGATCGAACCAACAACCTTCTGGTTGAAAGACGAAGACTGAAGGAAGACAGCTTCGAAAAATGAAATCAGAAATCCTTAATTTGTCTCACAGCGAGGACATGATCCAGCAACTCTTAAGACAAAGCGAATAATCTAATCTGGTAACAGTCATCATCACATTTGATGTTAAATAACCCAAAAGGACACTTCTATAAATGATTAGCTGAGATGCCCCGAATACCTCGACATCCAGAACTCAAGATTACCGTCAAACACTACTTTTGGGTTTTGCATATTTAGGTTTGACCCCTAAAGCATGTTGTTGCATGACAAGAGAGAAGAGAAGCGAGACTGCTGAGAAAGAAATAAAAAGGGAAGTATCTCTCTCCTCACCCTGACGGAACTAGACTGACAGATCTGGGAGATCTTGCCAAGAAACAAGCTTTAGTCTGGCTTGATATCTTTATCAATGTAGAGGAAACCCACAGGAGGTAAAGACAGGAGACAAAGCAAAAGCCTACAAGTTCAGCAACAGGGGAGACAGGAAGATAGAGATCAAATCAGAGGTTGAGTCAGAGGAGAATGGTTCAGGTGCGTCGGAAATTGGTGATCCGGAAAACAAAGAAATTCAATCCCCTGAGTGTTGTGATCCACGAATGACCCGCATTGAAACGGGGCTGAACGCTGCCTTCAGCACAGAGAAGACAAGAGAGACACAAAGAGACTTCAACGGCATCAATTAGGCATGTGATTAGTCATGTTTATTGTCACACTTTCTGGATGTTGTGGTATGTTGTATGCTGTCCTATAGTTCTTTGTCTAATGTCTGCAGAGAATCCGGGTCAGTACGGCTCGTATTTCAATAAACAACACCTCCGCAAAGATGTGGTACACCTGCAAAATGTCGCCATATTGGATTGAGTTTCTTTATTTGTTGTAACCTAAAGCCACTATGCCCACATTAGTGTCTTCTGCCTGCCGCTGTCTTAGTTTGAAACCGTCGACTGCTCTTTATTTATTTGACACAGTTCACTCACAAGTCACTCATTCACCATCAACTCTGTTGTTCTAGTGTTGTAACAGCGAGATGTTGACAGCTGCAGTACAACAAACAAAGCAGGGTCTGAAACAAACAAATCATGCTTTACAGTGTCAGCCCATCGGTCAGGTTACTCAGCTCGGGACATTCCTGGTGAGGGTAAGTGTGTGTATGAAAACATGACCGTGGCACTGACACTGAGTACATAACAGAGGCTTTTAGATGTGGCACCACACGACTCGGAAAAAGACGAAGCTTGCACTGCAGGGCATCACAAGCGATGATCAAACATACCTGTCTGACTCCACTGTTGATCACCTGTCTGACTCCACTGTTGATCTGTACATTAAACTACACCCACTCCACTGATCCTCCCATCTTATAGCAGACGGCAGTGTGCATCGCTGCAACCAACCTGTATGCACTAGGGATGGGAATGATTCATCGAATATTCATAAGTTGATTACATATTATCAAATGCTTAATTAAATTAGTCCCATTTTAAATATCTTCAGAAAAATATCAAATAAATCTTGGTTTGGTTTCTATATTTATTTGAATTTGTCTTTTTTACATTTAAAAAATAAATGTTTTTATAGGATATGTAAATGTGGTTAACCGTTTTTTTGGGGGTCGAATATTCGAATATAAATTTGCTTTAAAATTCCCATCCCTAGTATGCACAGATACAATTATGTGTGTGTGTGTGTGTGTGTGTGTGTGAGTGAGAGTGTGTGTGTTCTACATGTGTGTAACTGCCGTCGAAAAAGTCTTGAAAGAGGACACACGCTGCAACATAATAACCTGTTGTCTTACGGAGACTGTGGGTATCAGATGGCCTGTGACGCTGGTTAGTGATACTCCTGCACAGCAACAAGAAACGGTACAATGTGTGTGAGTGAACTGCAGGAGAAATTCAGTTGCTACTTGAGCTCAAGTAAAGCACTCCATTTGCATGTATACGCAGTTATGGCTGCTGTATCAGGCAGTGAATCATCTTTTCACGTGGCATACATCTCACTACCATCAGCAAGGTAGTTTCGCCCTGAAATTGTATTTTATCACACTTAAACAACAATAGTATTTAGATTCCTATAAGCACAGTAGTTTGTCAAGATGAAAGTGGCTCGACATGCCAATAGAGAAGACAAGGAAGCTTTCATTTTCAGACGTTGTCATTTTATATTTCTCTGTTTTCCTGGACCTTTTGGCAATACAACTAGCTCAGGAGGACATTCTTGGACATTAAGGTAACTGTAAATCTCAACGTTTCAGTTAGACACAGCAAGGCATATTTCTGCAAAGACACAAGGTACAAATCTGTTAGCAAGAGAGTATCATCTGTCGGGTAGGTAGAACAGAAATGTGTGTTGGACAGGTGCAGGAGCGTCTACAGGCAGCTGGATCAGATCAGATGAACAATCGGCCCGAACAAAGAGAATCCATCACACTCAACGCTCGGCAGCTGAAAGGCGTTCACGGTCTACGCTTTAGAGAGGACTCTGTGCCACGTTCCACTCTACTTTATAGGCCTTCTTTGGTTTCACACTCTGGTCTTTCAAACCTTTTGTGATTGTGGCCAAATGGGTGTGATATAAGAAGTCTCGTTGAGATTAAAGTCTCTTTTTTTCAAGAGCGACCTAGCCAAGAGGGCAGTATGAATAAAGTTACAACAAATGAACACAAAACAATACAGCCAGACCAATACAGCGGTCGTAAAGCACAAATGAAATGGCACATTAACCAGTGAATATGTGAATAAAAGAAACTGTTGTAAAATATAAAAAACTGGAACAATTTTAAGATGTATGAGCAATCCCATCCACCAATGGTTTCTTGTTCTCTGTCCTTTTTAAGATGGACTTGAATTCCCCCATAGGGATCAAATCTGAGTTTCAGCTGCTTCTGTATATTATTCCAGGTTACCTAGTTCTGTTCTCACTTTAGGAACCAGCACGTGAATAAAATCTTGGGAGCGGAGGCCATATAGACTTTGTTTTTTACACATATATGTGCAAATATGAGAGGGAACCAGCTAAATTTTTTTTGGAATTTTCTATATCCAACCCGTATTTCTGTAACCAGGGGCGAATAATCAACAGGATGTGTAGATTGTTTTGTATTGCTGTCAGAAATTGTCAGTATTGTGTAACAAACACTGTCACTGGAGGCACTCCTCGGGGCTCGATGATTGACTGCTATCAGCAGACGATCTTGCGGTTCCTCTCGTTTGGTCACCGGAAGAATGTGACCGAATGATTTCCTGTCCGTCAGAGGTGGAAGTCAAACAGACGAAGCATCTAGAACCGGTTCGACCGAAACAAGTTCCTTCGTCCTTTCCAGAGAGACCTGTTTTTATGCATTGATTTGTCATTTGAATTGCTTTAAAACAAGCACATGGAATGCAGATGACTCATGTGTAAAGCTTTTAGGCGCTCAGGGTTAATACACAAACACCTTATCATAACTTTGCATAACAACCGTTTGCAAAGTTTCTGTGACTCCCATCTCTTTAGAAGGCAGACAGTGTTAGCCAAGTAGTTTTCTTGTGGCTAGTTCAAACTATTATGGGTCATATATGGCGTTTAACAGTCCCTAGAAAGAAGGTATTCAAAAAGCTCCAAATCACAAAACTAAAAGGCAGCTCAAGGTTTAGGAATATCTTAGATTATCATCAGTGTATGGACCAATCACTGGCAAGAAGGAGGAGACAATGCTTTTGCATGTCACTCTGGCTGGATACATGTCTTCTCAGTTATCGGCAGAAAAGCTCAGCAAAGTACAGGCTAAAGAAGATAACACTGCAACAATCCATTGATAGAAATATCAACTGAAGTTGGAAAGTTTCATAATTGAGGCATAAAAGCCTGGATGACTGGGGTGCCCCTGAAGAAAGGGAGAAAACGCATTCAAGTCTTGCCGCAAGCTATTATAATTAATACCGTTTATTGATACAAATTAGTTTTTTTTACTCTCTATTGCACGGTGTGAGTTTTACCAATACAAGACAAACTATATGTCCCCATGGTAGCAATAAATGTGGATCCAAATCAACAAGACACACATGCCTTGCATCAGCTTCTTAATTATCTTTAATTATGCGTTTTCAAATGTAAGATTTATTGTTGGTGTTGTCAGTGATGATCCATGGTTTCCCCTCTGGAATAGATAAAGAGCAAATATATTGTATGCAGCCTTAAAGTAACATGTCCAAACCTATACTAACTTGCATGCTATACTAACACGGATGAGAGTCACAAAGCGTGCAGCAGATAGCACCAGCACAGCTGTGTCCAGTTGTTGAGACTCAAATTCTCTTAATCTGGGTTAGCACAGCCTCAAACGTGGCTTTGTTCTCACCAGCACTGATAGAAGCTCGGCCAAGAAGAAATGTGGTCCTTTCAAATAGTGACACATCCCAGCTATCACTTCAGATGACAAACACACCACAGTAATGGAGAAAATCTTTCCTTAGGGGTCACGAGAGTTCAGCCAATCAGAGGGATGATATGGGAAGTGTGGGGAGGAAACTGTGGCACCCGGTGCTCCTGAGGGGAGTGGGAGGGAAGATATTGGGGTAGACGATAGGAGGCTATGAGGTCTTAACCTGAAGCAGAGCGTATATGTAATTTAACTGGTTCTGACGGGACAGATGATTATACAGGCAGAGGCCTTCAGAGAGTGCCGAGGCAAGAAGTAATCAAGACCAGACATGTAATAACAGCATGGCAAATTAAGATGGGATTGAGGGTGGATGTTGAACAAATGAAGAATGAGAAATACAGAATATGAAGGTAGAGAAGATACAAGATGACAAGAGAACATATGAGAAGGGTGACATTTGCTCTAGGAACACATGGCAATATAAAAAATCTATTTGATCTAAATGTATTCTTATTTATTTTTGTACATTTTAACTTTAACTTCATATATAATATAAATATTTTTATTTTTTTATTTAACTTTTTAGTTTAATATTTTACTCTAACTTATTATGTAATATTAATATCTTTAAAAAAAATTATTGGACATTTTTCTGCAACTTCTTAGGTTTTTTATTAATATATTTTTAATCGACAATCTTACTTTAACTTCCAATGTTTGATAAATAGTTATTACATTTTGTTATTTATCTTTCATTTATTTTAAAATGGAGCAACTGTGACAAAACCCAATTTCCCCTTTGGATAAATAAAGTACTTGATGATTTGATTGTGATTAGTAGAGGTGATCGTGCACACCGTTTAACAATAAAGGATAGAGCTGCTGATACACAAACCAGTTCTTCAATCACAAGCAACCTCAGGACAAAATCACACTGCATGTCAACAACCGTTAAATGCAACCGTTAGACTCACACAGTTGTCAACGGTGACAATGACACACAGAACACACAGAACCAAGACTGTCTTCGTGCTGCAGGAGTTCATTATTGCAACTTAATGAACAACTGCGTCCGTCATAGCTTTTCAATATTTCCTAAAAAGCTGAAAAGTGTGTGGAAGAGAAGCTCCCGTCTGGAAGGATTGCTTTGCAGACCATTTACATTCAAACATTTATCACACTACAGGGAAGGGGACACCCGAAAGCATAATAGGGCCCCTTTAAATACATCTCAGTCATGTTGGGTTGAACCAACACCACTGTCACTGCAATCTCAAAAAACACACTCTCATACACACAGGGCCTTTGTATCAGTGTGTATATACATCTGTTGTATCCGTTGTATTGTGTTGCACTGTTGGAGGAGCCTGTGACCTAAGAATGTCATTGTCATAACTACACTGTAGCTAATGTACAAATTACAATGAAATCCTTGAATGACATCTGTCCGATATTGGCCATTGGAGCTGCTATCATTATGCAATTCATCAGGTCTTAACATGTTGCGACAGAAGACGCTCACACCCTGGCCATTCTTCCTCCGTCCCAAATGAAAAGCAGGCTTTCAGGCGGTGAGTCACAGCAGAATCACCGGCTTCTCCTCTGAAAAGCATCTGGCGACACCTCGACCCCGAAGGCCGCCAATCTATGAATACAAAAAACGACTTACGCACATACCCCTTTCCTGATCCAGTTATGACGCCAAATGTGATCCGAGGGATTGGGAGATGTGGCACGCGGGGATTGAGCGGGGGCAGAAGTAGTAGGAACAGTTGGTCAATGGTCATACAGTGGTGCAAGGGATTATTCTGTCAAACATGCCCTGAAACACAGAGTCAGACACTGTGCTGTCTGCCAGCGTCATGTGGCAGCTCCAGAGAAAACGCTGCCAAAGCTATCAGATTACAGCTCAGCAAATGGAAAAGGCACAAATAAGGAGGCTTATTTGTAGCGGCTGAGATATGTCCCATTATACCGAACTGCAATAGCAGAGCTGCCAAGATAAACGCTCCAGAGCAACTCCCCGGGGACGCTCAGGGCTCTGCAGTAAGAGGAGCAGTACGATATTGCACATCCTTAAACAAGCTACAATACATGGCAGTGTTTCCCCTACCATTGTCTTGGCCAACGGAGCCCCGCCCCCCTGAAATTCAAGGTGTTTTAAAAAATAATTTCTTTTTTTAATATATATAAATTGCAAATAATCTATATCTACTATCACTTTTCACATTGAACATGTGCTCTTTTATTAAATAAACTAAACGCTTTCATTTTAAGTTTAGTGTTTTTGACCCTAAGAAACACTGATGCATTAAATAACAATCCACAGCTCCTCTCTCTGCTCTCTCTGCTCTAGAGGATGGATTTAAAATATATATCCCAATGCCGCCGCCCCTCCCCCGAACCCCCTGCTCAGGCAGCACCCCCCCCCCCCCAAAGCAGTAATACTTCATAACATCAGTCTTTCTGGGTCAAAGGAAATGCAATTGAAAAAGAAAAACCAAAGGAGCATCAATATCATATAGCCATAGCTATTCTTAATATGTCACGAGGCTATTTATGAAGAGACTGAAAAACATGTCCTTTCTTTGCATTTGCATGTTTGAATAAATATATTGTAATTACTGAATAAAGGGGTTGTGACAAAGACAGCGTTTCTTAACTATCAGCTAAGTTTGCGTAAATGGTAAATGGACTGTACTTATATAGCGCTTTATCCAGTCATTACGACCCCTCAAAGCGCTTTACATACTACATGTCATTCACCCATTCACACCCATTCATACAGAGCAGTACCACTTGCTCTAGGACCTAACATTGGCCATGCCATCGAGAGCAACTCAGGGTTAAGTATCTTGCCCAAGGATACATCGATATGTTGGCTGCATGGGCTGGGATCGAACCCACAACCTTCTGGTGGAAAGACGACCGCACTCCCTCGCAGCCACAGTCGCCCGTATCATTTCATTTAACTTTTGCCTCTTTTGTTTTGACTCTTTTAAGGGCCTATTATCTTTGTTGAATGTGTGTGGAAATAATTTAACATTATCTTTATTAACAACAGAAAGCAGACATCAACCAGCCTCACAAGGCAGACGAGGCAGACACATCTGCAAGTAAACCAATCACTAGAAAGATACCGCATGGAAGTGTGTGTGTTACAAGGAGTGGAAGGAACGTATAAGTATGGGGGCAGATGTGGGTTTCTCAAATCAACTGGACTAATGAACAAATGATGAATCGATCAGGCTTCAAGATGCCTCGATCGGACGCAATCCCAATTCTGAAGATCAGCTCGAGGAATCTGTAATTACTCTATGTATGATCACACACATTAATCTGCAGAGATGCAATATGGAGGTGTGGCGTTTGGACCTATGAGGGAACATCTTTGGGGACTGTGAGGCCTGCATAGACAGCAAATGGGCAGACGGACCAGAACAAACCGAGCAACACACTCACTGATGTCTTACAGACACTGTTGTGTAATGTTTATGGACAAACTTCAAACACAGAAGCCTAACCCTCTTGAAAAAGGGAGGGAAAGCGTGCGCATGTCCGTGTGTGGGACAGCGAGGCAGGACAACGGTTATCCTGCGAGCACGATGTCATAATCCTCACAACATCTGGTGTGCATGAGACTATACTCCTACCTGCTTAGTCATCGCCGTGGTAATGCCATCATGGTGACCAAAACTGCCTGGGTTTTAAGTTAATAATCCTTAAAAAAGGCTTAGATTGTGTACTCCAAGACAAAAAATACACTAACATGAACATGTGTTAGCATTTTAGCGTGAAGAAGACCGAAATTACCGACAGGAAGTAGAATTTTTTTATGCCGGAGGAGTACTTGAGTGAGTGACATGCAGACTCTGCATGCACAGCAAACCACCAATCACAATCAAATCTCCAAAGCAAACGGACCCGGGGGTTAAAGGTCAAAACACTGAATACAGTAGCTTCATGTGTTTCTCCAGGGCAGTTCGGCGCATGCTAACCGAGCTAGCTCAGCTTGTTGCTCTGATAACAGACGTCCGTGACTAAAATCCTTCATCCGGTTAAATATAGTTTGAAAAATACCAATTGTATAGCATTAAAGTTCAAGAAAGGGTGGTTTGTCTTTTCTTAAATTCCTGTATTTTTTCATATCGCAATGTCAGTCGTTTCAAATTCGTGCAGCCCTAATGTACATATCATATTCTATTGACATGTATATAGACTTTTTGCACTACTTTTAATTTTATTATACATGTTGCATTGTTGGAGGAGCTCAGTTCAGAAGAATTTCATTACCATTTCTACGCTGTAGCTTTCTGCATATGACAATAAAACCTTTGACTATTTGAATGTAATGTGCTTTCTTGTCTGCAGTGAAATGAGGAAAAGAAGAGGAACTTGTTTCTTCAAAGCTCCAGCCCATGTGGATCAAAGCTGAGGGGGAATAGAGAGGCTTGTTTTATTTTAAGAAGTGGGTTCTGAAGATGGTGGGGGAGGTAATAGAGCTGGGACGTAGAGATGGATGTGGGCAGAGGGGAGGCTGGAGCTCTGGGAGACGGAGAAGCAGATTGCAGTCGTTTCTGCAATCTGCTTGGGGGGGGGGGGGTGTTGGGTGCAGCAAAAGAGAAGATTAGATAGTTTCCTTTGGCTCTCTGAAAGTTATGATGAAATCACACACAGTCATAACCCTGCAAGAATGTAAGATCCATCTGGAATTTGGGTTAAAAGTGAGTCGTGGTTGAAAATGAATTGGCTTCCCCTGATGAAGGCACTTTGGAGGGAACGCCTCCATCTCCAAACAAAGATAGTTAAGCCTGATCTTTGCGTGTGTAACAAAGTATGATTTAAAATGTTCTGTCGGCTCAACATTTCTGATCTACTCTTGACATTTAAATTCCACTTTGCATTAGAAGCTTGCAAAGTGGTATACGTATATGTGCACTCAATTACCCTCGGCAAGTCCTAACACTGGTTATGTAAAAGGATCAACCGCAGGGTCAAGAGGACATTGTCGCCAACGAGAGAACATAAAAGGATATACATGTAGCAGGAAGCATATGTATCTAAAGCTGTTGACACAACCACGCCATTCTCTCTTAAAACCAACCACTATTTATAATGCATTATTCTTGGAGCGAAAGGCATGGAGTACATTCACCAATTTATCTTTAATATGATTATTTTTCAACATTGTCTGCAAAATAACTTCCCTGTATGACATGTCAAAAAGTCTATCTTTACATGTCTCTGAAGGCTGAATGATCCTCGTGGGAGTAAATCAAAGCAAAGAAACTAACAGAAGAAAAGACAATAATTCATGTGGCTGTTTATAGAGAACAAGCTGGACTCAATCTTTGGCAGGAGCGAGGCTTTTTCCATCCATCGGGTCTGGATAGTGAAGATAGAGGTATTTGCAGAGTATCTCTGCCTCAAAGACAAGCTTTCACAAAGCCTCGCCGGACACTGGGTGAGCTTTAAACTGAGAAAGAGGGATCTTGGCAAAAGAAGTTGACCACACCGATTTATTAAAGACACTTTACTGATAATCGAATAGACCCAAAAAAGAAGACGGTGGCATCAGACCTTTTTCTTAAAAAGGTCCCGTATTATACTGTTTTTCATCAATATGTTACAGCTCTCAGATATATACAGAGCCTGTCTCTGATTGGCTGAAACACCAAACGGATCATTGCAGCATTATCCCCTCTGTTTCAGCCCTGTTTCCAAAGTGCTGATTCTCTGTCTGTTACTTTAGATGAAAATAAGGAGCCCCTCCCCACGCCCCTCTGAGAGAGATTTGGTTACAAAGAACTCAATGGTGCTCTAGGAGGAGATTCAGGTGATAAGGTGGGGGGGGGGGGGATTACCTTGGTTGCGGATTGGCTAATGGCTACACAAGACAAAACATCGCTATGACATCATAAAGTGGCCAAAATCTGATCAGCTCATTTTCAGACAGGTTTTTATAGAAATGGATCAAAAAGAGAGAAAATCTTTGTTCCTGAAACTTTCAGAGTCTCTTTCCACAGAGGGGACACATGTTGATGTAGAAGAGACATGAAGAAGAGGGGACACATGTTGATGTAGAAGAGACATGAAGAAGAGGGGACACATGTTGATGTAGAAGAGACATGAAGAAGAGGGGACACATGTTGATGTAGAGGATACATGAAGAAGAGGGGACACATGCTGATGTAGAAGAGACATGAAGAAGAGGGGACACATGTTGATGTAGAAGAGACATGAAGAAGAGGGGACACATGTTGATGTAGAAGAGACATGAAGAAGAGGATTTTGCATAATAGGTGACCTTTAATTGTAAGATGCTTCGCCACATGACAGACCATCTAGTTCTCTCTACAAAAGCAATATAAGCTTCAAAGCACCATTGGTTGCTCGCTGTATTTGAGTGCTCTGGTCTATTACGGAAAGTATTTAGCAGTCATCTGGTTGATAGATGAGCGGGTCGGAAAGGAATCTGGCCATTTGTTTTGACGTCCAGAAACATCCACCATGAGAATGCCTCGAAGGCTTTCCTGTTGTGACACGGCAGGCCGGGCTACCGCAGCGGGCATGTAATTGGGAAATAAGTAGGGCATGTGACTTTGAAGCTGCAGTCACTTTAAATGTAAATCAAGCTCACAAGCTTGCAACGTTTATGCTCAGAATCACTTTAGACTGCCCCGGATCAGCAGCTAAACGCGGGGAGAAGATCCAAAGTGCAACAAATCCATTTAATTCATGAGGGCAAAACGTAGCCGAGGGAAAGGATTCTGAGCAAGTGTGTACAGAGAACTTTATAGGGTTGAAATGGTTTGTGTATTGATGCCAAATAGGTAGGTAGAGTGTTACCATCGAGTTTCTTAAGGTATTTTAAAGTCTATTTTGACCTGTTGCCTCTTAGGAAAGTTTGCATTCAGTCTAAATGCTCCTTACCTTAACATTTACATTGTACTTAACTTGCCATTGTGTTAATTGTAACCTCATTACCCAGCTAGACCAATGTGTCTGTTGCCGTTGCACTAATGTCTGTCCGCACTGTGATGTATTAACCTGTTAAGCCCCAAGCCTGTTTTTCAGGCCTCAGGTTCGAAAATGACCATAACTTCTCTTCTAAAAGGGTAAATTAATAATCTTTTACTCAAAGCAATGATACACCTGTGAGTTGGATGTAGAAAAGTCAGAATCAATATAGAATGTTTTTATTTTAAAGTAAAATGTAAAGTAAAATGTAAATTATAGTGTCCGTCCAAAGAAAAAACATTACTTATAGTGAAAACCACCCTTGAATGATGGGATAGTAGACTAAAAGCTTTAGGAATCCAAACTATAACATATAATAAGTACCCTGTATCAAGATCGAAGCAAAACAAGTGACATTTTACCTTTTTAGAGAGATTTAGAAAGAAAAAAACATCTTTGGGGTCATTTGGGTAGATTTGCCGTTTCTCTGGAACCCATTGGTCGATTTTGGTGATTGACACCTCTTTTGAACCGTTAGAGCCAATAGAATCGAAGGGGGAGTTCCACATACACACACAGGTTACCATTGAGGAGTGAGATTTACGCGCAGCATATCGAAAGCTATGTTATGCTCTGAAAACTGAAACCGAGGCTCAAACTAGTAAATATGAATTATCAGTAATCATTTCAAAGTGACACAGACACATTGGATTAACTTTTGGATTAACCTTCAGCAGCGTTTTTATCATTGTAATGCCATTGAACACAACTTTTGATCCGAACAACAGCTAAGGTAAGAAGCTTCCTCCGTGAAGTTACGTGCTGTGATGTCTGTTTTCGCTTCCCCTGTCGCGAGTTTGGATCCCTCAGTGATGATGATACTAATATTTCTGGAATCTGTGGAATCTCAGCTTGCTAATCGATATCTTGTTTGTGCAGATCCGATAAGTAATAAGGGTATTTAAGCCGTGAGTTATGTGCCAAGTGCGATAGCATTATTTCGCTCATTTAGACGCTTCTTGTGAGACTTGTGTTTTGTTTCTGTAAAAATGGTTCGTATCGTCAGTTAGCTGAGTTTCTTCCCGTTACGCGAGTATGGAACATTACCGTTTAGGCGGTGGTGGCGAAGTCGATAGGGACTTGGCTTGGCATCTGGAAGGTCACCAGTTCAAGTCCCGGCAAGACCAAGTGCTACCGAGGTGTCCCTGAGCAAGGCACCGTTCCCTACACTGCTCCCCGGGCGCCGTTCAAAAATGGCAGCACACTGCTCCCAACACTAGGATGGGTCAAATGCAGAAAAGCAATTTCCCCACGGGGATTAATAAAGTATATTAAAATAAAAAAATATCAAAATAAATGTTGAGAAGCCCTGAGACACAGTTTCGTGAAAACAGGTTAAAGGTTTTCTATCACTGTACCGAACTTACGTTGAATCATCCCTCCTAAACCAGAGTATAAACCAATTGTCCGAGGGCCAATACACAGTTGTACATTCCCATTAAACATTTTTAAAAATTGCTCAAAACAACATCGTCAAAACAAACTAATGTTGACGATTTGGACGATTCAAAGCATGGATTGTCTAACTTGGTTTTTATCCTTCACTCTTGTGTCTCATATCCCTGTCAGTTATATTTAACCTGGATACCATTGTTTGGAGGTTTTATGAATAGCCATCTGTTCTTTCCTCCAAATAGAAATCTCTGAATTGACACAGGAAAGACCCTTTGCAGTTTTAGCCTACATGTGCCGGATGCCTATGCATTTACTTTAATTGACAAAAGTGCTAAAGAACAAGTCCAGGCTTTGGAGAGATGGGTAGAGATTCTGGGCACAGTTCAATACGTGGATCAAGATAGTCTAAATGGGGCACTTGTTTCGAACAAATGGCCTCCTCTTTGAAATGCCAGGCGTGTTGGGTTTGGTGTCCTAATTCATGTGTGTGAGAGGGCAAACTGAAACTGAACACACACACACACATAATCTTGTCTGATCATGTCAAAAGAGGCAGTAGTCCCAGGACAAAACCTGACACAGTTCATTCAAACACAGTAAGCTTTTTATCCAGCCAATGCCTTTTCTACATCAACTGTCACTGCTGTGATAAGCTGCATTCAAGTCACAATAAGAATCTATCACTGTTTACATTCTTGGAGTTTACATCGCTCAAACTGAATAGAACCAAAAAGGATGTCTGTACAAGCAAAGCATTTCTCACAATGCCTTAATCCCTCTTTCCACGGTACTTCATACCTGCAGCTATGCATGAAGCAGGCAATGCAGGAAGCTTGTTGCAGAAGGAAAAAAGGTTGTGTTCAGGCTCTTTTGTCTAAAATATCACGTCTTTTCTTGTGTTAGCTTCGCTTTATTGCCTTTTTATACATTTCCGTGTTGACAGGTCCTTTTCTTTCAGTGTTCCCTTGAACCACATTGTAATTAAAGAGCTGCTAAACCGTCATAGTTATTTCTTTAGATGTTCCTTCACCGCAGCACCGTGGCTGTTTCATCTTCACACTCCCCTGCTGAAGCAAAGTGTCTGAACAAACCAGAGCTAGATGAGAATCAAACAAAGCTTCCCTGATGTCTCTGCTGTTCTGTCTCCAAACTACTCCTGAATGTTTATTGTTCTTTACAGTTAATGTCATTCGTTGTTGTAAGGTCACTAACCACATCATTAACCTCAGTTACCTGTGGGAACGGCTGTTCTTTCCAGCACTCTCTCTTCCGTGTGTTGCCAATAAAGCGAGATCTCTTCTGCTATGCAGCTGAATCAGGGGGTCAGATGCTTTTACTTCAAATTACTATGGTTCAGTGTATCTACCAAACACATTTAAACTATTCTGGTCCCTCTGATTGCCAAGTCGATGCACTCTCTCACACATGGCTACCAGCAGACGAGTGAAGGAGGAGAGGAAAAGGGAACGCAACACACTCATGATGTGTCTTCACTTAAACTCAATACCAAATCCATTGTTTCAAAGCCTAAAGTTAATATCCTAACTTGACATTGTCATGGTGTAGCACACAATCTATATCATCAATTAATCAAATTAAAATGTCAATATTGAAGAGTATCTTTTGAAGCTGTAACAAACTCCCAGTGGCTGTTGTGCCCAAGACTAAACATGGAAATCGAATGGATTATGTTTATGCAATATTGTGGTAACACTGGTGTGTAGAACTCCAATTGACTTATTGTAAACTATCAAACATAACTAAATTACTTGTACAGCATCAAGCAAGAAAGCAACTGCACCACACACGAAAAACATTTAGTAATTTTATTTAAAAAAGTCTATATTTCTTTTTGTTCAGATCCTGTTGCCATGACAATAAATAACGACTTGGTGATGGTCTGCATCCAACACTTGTCCAACAGAAATGTACCGACACCTAACACACGGATGCACCAGATTATCTTTCAAGTAGTTTGTATAAATCATCCATTGTAGTCTGGATCTGTCATTCAACATTGCGACTGTGTACTAGCATTGAGAACACAAGGGACGTTTACAGACGGAGGATCAAAGGTGAACCCCAACATGCCAAAGTCTGCACCAGTAAGTGGCGTTGACAGGGAAAGAAAAAAGACATTGCTTAAGTCCGGACATGAGGGAGACTGAGAGAGTTGCATCATCAGATGGTCAGTCAGAAAGCAGATTTTGACACATATTTGCATCTGACAGAAAATGGGAGAAGCTGCTTTAGGATTTAATTAGAAGGATTGTAACAAGGTGTCATTCATTCACTATAATCCGCAACAATCTAGCCTCAAAATGACAATCAATCTACTGGCTTCAGGGACACATTGGTTATTGTGAATCCCTGATTTACTGATTACAGCGTCTGTGTGTGAACGCACGGTGAATATTAAATCACTGTGCAGGCGGCATTCTGACAAGTGCAGACCAGCCGTGTCAAAAACACACCCAGGAGAGAATGAAGGCCTGGAATAGCAGAGCCCATCAAAGCCTTTTCTTTCATCTGTCATAAAATGGGCCCGTCATTTAAACACACGAGGCAGACATAAACACGGCAGCAATGTTGGTGTCAGAGCTAGAGCCATCTTTACCAGTCAAACTCAATCAGGCAGAAAATAGAAAAGTAACTAAATCCTCGCATTTGATAGCTGAAATGTCATTTTTGGCTTACAGGTTGATTTAGCACTTGTTTAGGAACTACACCGCAGGCCTTTTAAGGATAGTCCTTCAGTTTGAAATCCCCTGACTAAAGAGTGGTGCAGGAACGAGTCCTAAAACCCGGTAATGAGTCAGCATTTTACCAAATTCCGGTTCCCTCGTCTTGAAGTCAACAGGTTTTTAGTTAGATACATGAAATAAAGTGTGTGGTTGAAACAACCTTAAAACACTGGTTGATAACAACTTTCTAAATGAGACTACTAAACGTCATCACGCCAAACATTAGCCAGCTTTAGCTTGACGGTGTTGATGCAGCTATGCAAACAAATGCAGTTTGTTTAAAGCATTAGCTTTTTACTTCTGGCTATTGCATTTTTTATTTTAAAATCATAAAAGTGGTGTTAATATGTGGAAATTCTCCTGCTGAACAAAATGTGTAAGTATCATAAACGTGTGTTTGCCAATGATCTTGTTTTATGCAATATTCAAAATCCAATAGAAGTATTCCATTGTTTTTTTTTAGTCGAGGGAGCGATGCTAACTTCCTGTTCGGCTTACGGAAATACGTCCTTACTGCACTACTCTTTACTCAAAATGAATATGTGCTGTTCAGGTATAAGCTACATCGGGCAAAACCCTTTAACTACACCAGAAGCAGCCAACGCACCCCAGCAGACCGCAGGGAGAGACATTAGACGATGAAGGATGAAGTTCAGAGCCCCGGCTGTGCCCAAAGGCCAATAACCATCTATCTGTCAAAGGCAGAGAACTCACTTGGCCCGTCCTATATTTAGCAGACAAAGCCTCATCAGCCTAAGTACTGAATTCAATTTCCAGAGACATCATTAATCTACACTCAGAAATCATTTGGGCTATGCTAATGTGGGCTCGTCATCCTCAGAGCAGTGTGTGGTTTTCTGTGTCCAAGCTTAACCTCACACCTAGACTGTGTCCATGCAGGACCTGCAACCCTTGCTGCTTGCCTGAGCTTTACTGTATCACTACACCACCATGTTTCTCATTTCGCTGCTGGGCAATTAACATCTAGGCGGGAACAACTGGCTCTGTTATGATGACGTGGGAAATAAAATGACATTTTCAGACCCTGGCAGGAAGATTCCCGCAGGAATTTCAGATGCAGGAAGAGGAAAATAATAAAGCAGTATACAAACAATGAGGCCACAAAACAAAGGCAGAAATACAGGATCTGGGCTACTATGGAGTGGTGCAATGTTGACATGCTTTTGTAGGCCGAATCAGAAGTTAGCATTGTAAGGGGACCCTCGACAAAACCAATGGGGTTCTTCCTGTGGGTTTTGGAATATTGCTGAAAACAAGATCTGTGGAAACACATTGATATTAAGAATGATCCTTACACGTTTTCAGCCGGATCATCTCCACATAAAGCATAAGTAAGGAGTAAATAGCTAAAGTAATGCTATGAACAAACTACAATGTTGTCACATGACTTCACATCTCCACGGCTAAGCTAAAAGTGGCTATCGTTTGGCGTGATGACGTTTAAAAGTCTAATTTAGTCACAGTTTTTATAGGTAAAAGTTTCAGATGTTCACCGGTGGAGTATTTTGAGACACAATTGTTGGTTGTAAAACAAAGCCTTGAAATCTCATAAGCTTGTATATAACATATACCCTTTTAAGGCAACTAACAACATGTTGCCTTAAAAGGGTATGTGTTATATACAAGCTTATGTTGGGAAAATCATTGACTTTGACGGACCAAGGGAACCAAGAAGTGCTGAAATGCTAACTCAATTGCGGTCAAGGCTTTTATTGTCATTTGTACATAGCTACAGTGTAGATATGTCAATGAAAACCGTGGTTGCTGATTGGCTAATGGTTACTAAAGCCAACAAATCGTTATGACATCATAAAGTGGCCAAAATATGATCAGCTCATTTTCAGACAGGTTTTTATAGAAATGGATCAGGACAAAAAGAGAGAGAAACTTCCAGAATCTCTTTACACAGAGTCATAAGTCATGTCATAAGCTTGTATAAAACAAATACCCTTTTTAAAAGACAACTAACATGTTGGAAAAACCATTGACTTTGAGGCACCAAGAAGTGGTAAAATGCTAATTCGCGGTTAAGAGTATCAGTTGGTAGGAATATGAAGTCCTCAGACTCAATCACATCTCGGGGCTGCTCTGAGGGATACAGTATATCTGAGCCATGTTTGTTCAGTGTCCTGACATTCCTCACAGACAATCCTCTCCCTGTGCTGCGCTCACACAGCCAGTCCTTGACATTTCACTCAGTGACTGTCCGTTGGGTGGATAAGGGACACTCCGGCCTGTGAACAAGGCCAGTCAGCCCGCTGGAACAAGTGAACATTCATTTTACATTTAGCTGATACTCTGGGTGGGGGTTGATGGGGCAGTTACTGATTGGACTCCTCATTGGGGTGTTTGGTCATGTTTTGGACACACAGTGGAAATAAGGACTCCTTCAAAACCAATGCAATAAGTGGAAAACTGATTTTGGTCACAAAAACATTAAACTCCACTTCTACACCAGAGTTCCCGTTAAAATATTTTTTCGCCTCAATATGTAAAGTTGAAATCTTCCGGACAAAATTTGAAAAAGTGCCGGTCAAAGGTCTTCTTTGTTATTTATTGAGCTTTAAAACAAATTGATATGATTCGATATTAAAGAATCTAACTATAGTAGATTAACTATTCAAAAGTGAACAGTAATTTACAATAACACGGGAATAATGAACGGAGCGCTCTCTCCCTCCTGACAGCCCATCAGTATCATTGTTTGTAGCCTTTATTTAACCAGGTGAAAATCCCATTGGGATCAATGATCTCTTTTTCAAGGGAGACCTGCAGCTCATTGGTTACACATGAAAACAACAGAACACAAAAAGGACATCAATACAACATAATTACAGGGGTACACATTAGCAACCTATTCTCAATGACAGATATCTAATAACATTTCATCTATCCGAGTATCATGCAGCTCAGATCAGTAATGAGTGACCCGACAGTGAAACTAAACGTATCTATAACTAGTTACGGTAGTTTGAGAGGTCATTAAAATAGCTACGTGTGATATTCTAACCTGAAGTGTGTGTTTTGTCCGCTCACGCTGCATGTGATCATGCAGAGCTGCGTGTCGACTCGTCAGCAGCAGCTGATCTCTCTCTCCCGTCAGATTAGACTTCACTCGCGTTTATGTCCATATCGATCAGATCCAGCTAGTTCTAGCTAATGATATGACACCTAAACAATAAGTGTCGCTATGCAACCGGGTGAGACCGCAAAGTATAGCGCAGCATTATGCATTTGTTTACATACCCACCGGAACCCCGAGGCATTACCAACAGATCAACGCACAATCAACCCATCCAGGACATCTCTTTCTCCACATTAAGTGTTAGACATTAGAATTGACTATTCTTGTCTGTCTCATAAGTGGCGCAACTGATGCGGTATTGCTCTAAACGGAAATTATTTTGACCGGACACTTTCACCGGAGAGATTTAGATTTGCCTGTCTTCAGCATATTTTACCGGTCATAGTCCGGTAATTACTGGCTAACAGGAACTCTGACACCAGTTGCACTCTTCCTTGTTCGTGTGATGTTTTGGTGGTGTTGTTGTTGTTGTTTCTTTCCGTTAACTGTCAAATGGGAACCAAGTCTTTTTTTTGTATGTTTATGTGTTTCTCTTATTTTCCTACGATACTGTTAAGATTGGCTGTGAATAAGAAAATAGGAAGGACAGACCATCTATTTCTATTTCTTTATTGTTTTTGAGAAAGGGGCAGGTAATATAAGATTATTTTCTCCCTGCTCCTTTTCGGTATGGTGTGTTTATAGAGACATGTTTTGTAAATAATTGCATTAAGATTTAAAAAAAAAAAAAAAATCATCTGAGGAATATTACTTTTAACAAATGTATGTATTGTGATAAATATCAGCATCGATCAATGTTAAAAAGGTTATCATCATACCATTGAAACTAGTGCTGTCCTGAATACCATTTTTCGGGCCCCGGATATTCGGTAGTAATCAGCAGCGAATATTCGGCCACCAGCGGGGGAGGGGGTGTATTTCGGTTTATTCACGGCATTCATTCTATTATTCTACAGTATTGTTGTGTTATAGTTATTTGTTAATGTAACCCAATTTGTGTTCTTTGAAATTGAAAAGGATATTGCATTGTGTTTGTTACTGTTGTTGCAGTTGTATATGTCTTAAGTGTAATTTGGCTTGGCTTCCTATTTTTTTATGGACATGCTTTTATTTTGAAGGAGAGTTAGCGCTGTTGACAGGAAGTTGTTGTTGCTATGGAAACAACGTGACGGAGATTAATGGAGAAAAAGTCATATCTACATATAAAGACGGAGAAAGTAAACGATTAAGTACCATGTAAATCAGTACATAACATTTCTATATTTGTTGTTGTTTCTTTCAGGAATGTTTTAACAAGTTATACTAAGAATATTTTGACGAGTTTGGGAAATGTATTTACTGTCCGTCTTCATTTTCTCTCATAAATAACATTGGCTAACTCAGAGGTTTGTTTATTACCTCTGCTCCTGTTTCTTTACTTCTTTTTTTAGCTGTTGCCATGCGGCTGGATCTCAGGATGATCCTAACATTAGATGCAGATTGTAATCAACTATAATCCTTTTAAGTGCAATTCTGATACACTTGTGTTTTATGGAAGTATTTCAGAGGGAATTATTATCCTTAGAGGATTGTTATAATGTGGTAGTGCTATTTTGTATTAAGTACCACTGGAATGACTAGTAGAATAGATGGGTTGAATGGCTGTGTAATAATTGTTAATACCAATTTAAATTATATTTTTTTCTTTATCCTATATTAATACCATTTGATTTGATTGGATATGATACTAGCTATCGTGTTAGATTTTGGCAATGTGGCATTAGTGTTGTTTATTCCTCTTTTTTTTTAAATTAAAGTGATGTCATTTTCTGGACTTCACTGACTTTTTTTTAGCCGATTATAAATTTGCCTTGACCTTCTTCGTCATTATGTCTTCCTTACAGATATTTATTTATCAAAGTCTCTTAAATATGTGACCTGCTCTATCGAAATCAGTCGCATTGACCCGAAGACACATTTTGAGTTGTATACACTGCTGGAAAGAGGAGATTCCTAGCTTTCTAATGATATCAGGATTGTTTTTGTACTCCAAATATTAAGCGAAATATGTCACATTATATAATGACTGTCACCGAGTCATCACTTTGAGAAAAAGGCCTTCAAAGTTTTCTCTTCTCTGGAATCCATCGATCTGATTGATTATTAGTGGAGCAAATGATCAAAATACTACGGAGGGAAGATATTTTCGTTTGGATTACTGGTCTGGGGGAAGCTCGCGAGTGTGTGTGTGTGTATATGTGTGTGTGTGTGTGTGTGTGTGTGTGTATTGCGTGTATTCACGAGAAACACCGGCTGTTGTTATGCCTGCTGTGACGTCAAGTTACTCCGTTCTCCGCTTGTAATTACGCCGAAGCTTCAAAGTTGTCATCTGAATTTGTCAAAACAAGTTTAATACTCTGAAAGCCAAGACTTTGTTTAATTGAAATCAGATGAAAACAAACTGTAACGGACCCTGCCGTGTTATTTATGATTACTCTACGCTTAGCTACATTCATAATGTCAGCCGGAGGGAGGGGGGGGCGGCGTGTGGAAGAGCAGATTGCCTGTCATCTTCCCTTTACAAGCTTAAAGAATGTATTTATCGTGTGAGTTTGGAAAAGTTTCATATTCTGAAAGCCAAGACTTTGTTTAAAATCAAACAAAACCCCGATTTTTACGCAAATCCACGTTTATTTTTAAATGAGCCGTTGCGACTTCCGACTGATTTCGATGGAGCGGGTCACACACTGATAGTCAAACATACGATATCAATAGCGGTTTTTGGACAAAATTATTGTGCATATTTGTCAGCCTTAATCTCGCAATGACTTAAGTAAAATTGACTTTTTTTAGGATATGATAGTTAAAAAATGTTTAGGAGATTTCCTAGACGAAACAAGAAGTCAATAAGTAATAATAATTGGTTGATTAGAAAATGTACCGTTAAGTCGCAGCTTTGTAGTAAAGGGTTTGAGCTCGGAGTATTCCCAGATGCTGTGTGATTGCCAGTCTCACAGCTCAGTCAATGTGGTTGGGCGTGAAAGAATGTCAGACAGATTTTTCCCTAATACAGTCAGGTTTTCGCTAAAATAGGACATTTATAGCTCAAAGCTTTCCATTCTTGTGCTGCAGACATTGTTCCTTTGAGCAATGTACCTTTTGAGACAATGTCTGCTTTCCGTAACCTCCGTGTTTATTATGGGTGAAAGTTGATGACTACTCAGTTATGCTTGGCTAGCTTAGTATAACTATCAGTTGAGACTATTTAAATGTTGCTGTGGCTCAAACCACAAAACTCCTGAGTAAATTCAACCTGAGTAGGGAAGAAAACACAAAGATGAATACAACGCAGTGTTCTCAACACAAGTAAAAACCCTGTTCTGTGAGCAATCATTCAAATTGCTAATAACTTCAATAACATGGCAATGCCAGATGTTTTTCATGGTGTTGAATGGTTCAAAAAGTGAACACAGTATCTCTTTAACTTGAAAAATATGTAGCCTAACCAAAGTCATTATATGTTCTTGAAGTTAAATCATCGTAACACACAAGGAGGACTGTATTCTCCTGAAAACCCACACGGTTCTCAGCATCCAACCCTGGCTTTCCCACAAACACCCTTCTGGGAAAACATGCCAAGAATCTCTTTCATAAATAAACTATAGCTACAAGCTGAAAGGCCTGGTCGACAACGGTGGACGAAAAAAATCATCAGAGCCGAGCAGATATTAAACTTTTTATGAGCTCCTTGATCCTTTTCCCTGCACCAGTTTACATTCAGGAGCTTCCTCTGTTTATGGAAGAAAGTCCACAGCTGAACCGAAACGAGGGGGGGGAAGGGACTCAACCTCAAAAACACCACCCTGTGATGAAGGCACTCATCAAAAGAACTTCAAGTGCTGGTGATAATTTCTGAAGAATCCATCACCCCAAAATAGCCGGCTCTGGTACTTTGTTTGTGTTTGGGGCCTGCAGAACTACATGTAGCCGGCTTTGGTGCAACATGGCCGTGGTGCCAATGCTCCGCTGACTGGATCCATGCCAGAGTTCAAGTAATCTGTTTTCATAGCCCTCTGTAAACCACTTAAACTCTGTGTCATTAAGTCCTATGATCTGGACTCTCATTAATGATGGCTTGGTCGCCCCCTTCCCCCCAACACGGTCAAGAGTTCAGAGTCACAATAAAGACCGTCTTTACAATTGTATCCCTTTTTCAATGGCGGGACCATGTAGAAAGATCATCTGTGTGGATAGTTAGGGTCGATTTGACGCAACAGATCTAATTATAAGTACATTAGGTGTTAACATTTAACACACTTTTGGGAAAGGAAAAGCACTTCTCACGTAAGTTGACGTTCAAGTCAAGTCGTACTCCATGTTGTAGCAAGATAAGTCAGTAAAGCAAACTAAAAAAAGTCTTATTAATGTTTAATTGTTCTGGGAGTTTACCAAGTGAAAATGTCAGACTTATTGGATAAATGTTTAGTCTCACGTCTGTTCAAGTATTTAGGGATTCAAGTCTAAAGGGTTTTTCATGCTTCAAGCTAACTAGTTCATGATAAGTGTCATCTGAACATGAACAAGTCATTGCATTCTGCTGTTATTCTTACTGGAAACAGCTCTGAAGAACAGCGTGAGCTCAACGTCTGAATTGTTAATGAAGTTCAAAAGGAGAGATCTGATCTTCCCACCATCTGAGAACTTCCACAGTCAGCATTTGACAGCCTCTTACTTCACATCGCCCTCCCTCTCTGCGTTCACAGACACAAACAGCAGCTCTGCACCGCTAATAACTCCATGCCATGTTCCCTCTCTCTCCTCTTGGGAAAACCCCGCAGGCGAAAGTGCCGCATTTCTATTATGACATTAATATCATGATGATCTCATACTTGTGAGGATGACAGCTCACTTGGTGAATTCTTTCCAATGAATTAAGCTCATGGAGTTGTAACAACAATACAAAGAATATAGAGCAGTGGTCTCAAACTCAAGGCCCGGGGGCCAAATCCGGCCCGCGACTTCATTTTATGTGGCCCTGCAAGAGCTTGCAAGGAATATAATACGTTTATTATACGGTTAGATGCCACTCTACAGAAGCAGGTTGCCCATAAACTACATGTCCCACAATGCATCTCATTTTGTGACATGCCACTGAAGAGACTTGCAATTATTTGCCCTGGACTTCTGCTTTCAGACGTAGTTAATTACTAAGTTATTATCCTATCCGATAATAATCCAATTCAGAGGCAATAATGTAATATAATACATTATATTTTTATATAGTTACAACTGGCCCTTTGAGTGCAACCTTTATGCAAATGTAGCCCGCGATGAAATTGAGTTTGACACCCCTGATATAGAGGGTTCATACACTTTTTCCCCAATGATTTTCAATGACCTTTACCTAATTTTCCATGACCAAAAAAGTAACTCTTTCTCAGCGGTGCCACTGAAATAATATTAAGGTCTGAAACATGTCGTGCCTCTAACACAAATCCAATAGTAGGCTTACTAGCTTCTCCACGCTAAAGCAACTAAAATCTCTCACCAGCAAAACACCTCGTCAGTTAAATGCCATTTTACGTGTCATTACGATACAGTATTTATTATCATTATAGTATTACTATTTTGGCGATTAGATAAAATATAAATGATATTTGATGCAACTTTAGTTACATTTCCATGACTTTTCCAGGGCCTGGAATTTGAATTTTGAATTTCCATGACTTTTCCAGGTTTGTAATGACCGTAAGAACCCTGTATAGTCCTAAAAATGCACAGCGCAGCGAAAGAGGCACCGTGGGAAACGCTGTAATGCCAACATCATCAAATGGCAGAAAGAAAAACAAACAAGTCTCAGGTCACAAGGAGAACAGATTCAAAGCCCTTTATATAATGTCAGTGACTTCATATAACGGAGTCAAGTGCTGAATTCCCAAGATCAATGTTATTTGCAAAGGTTTTGAGGTAGAATGAATCTGTATGCGTTTTAAAGCATCTATGAAGCTGTTGTGCTCTGATCATTTGTCACAGGAAGCTTCACATGGCGTCTTCCTTCTGTTCACTCGGGCGCCTCTCTACCCGTCTCCTTTAGGAAATGAAATGCTGTGCCAGGTCATGTTTTAGGACATTTCTCACAGTAGTTTGGTCAAGGGCAAAGTCTGGGGATCATCAGCGAAGCTTTTAATCCGGCACTGTGCCCGTTTTAGAAGCAGGAACCCACGGCTGGTACAGCATGGTGACACGAGGATCAAACAGACGACCTGAATTGAGCTAAACCTAGTGCACCTATGCTAAACGTGCAATCACATTTGAGGTTTCTTTAGCTCCTATCACAATGGAAATGAGAAATCAATCAACTTGAAATATTTCATCCTTCACCGAGGTCATTTTTCAACACTTCTTTTAACATAAAATATGCCTCTCATGCATGGGATAATACTGTCTGGATTACATAAGAAAACCATGTAACAGAAAGTAAACGCCCTGTTGATCAAATCATAACTGCCAGTTTTGCATCGTTAGCAAGAAGCAAGTCTAAAAAGCTTTACAATAAGCAGACAAAGTGCAAGTCAATGGACAATGCTTCCCCGGGTCCATCCAGCTCTGCATTGTTCTCTACCAATTATCAATCAAAATGGGCACCAATATCGTTTCTTGGTTTGTGTCAAGGCGGCCTCAATCAATATAGAAATGAGAGATCGATCCAAAAGTAACCTTTAGTGTTGGTTTATTTCTCTGACATTATTTATTTGTTGTGGACAATACTGCTCTTAACCAACTTAAGGTACAATGCAGTTAGTTTAAAACATGCCTGGTACACATATCACCAATGCATGGGATACACAAAACCACTGGTCTAGGTGACGTAATGAAACATCTATGGACAATTAGGTAAACTCCTGGGAAGTCAGTTATGATAAAACATCCTTTGTGCCAGTTTTAGATTGTATCAATAAAACATGACTTAAAAGAAGCCAATAACATGCTAGCTCAACAAGCAGTTCTTTCTTTACTTATTTGTGGTCCGTAAATATTGTTTAACTCAATTATAGAGCATTGCGTAATGGTCCGGTCACCAGTGCATTGTTATTTAAGAATGCATCCATCAAAAATGGGCACTACAATGTTTTCTTGACAACTGTGGTCAACACCATGGCATATCAGATTCCAATTACTTGTCAGTTATATTATGTTGCACTGTGGGAGGAGCCTGGGACCTAAGATTTGCATTGACATATCTACACTCTATGTACGAAAGACAATAAAAGCCTTGAAACCTTGAGTCCTTTACACAAGCTACAGATTGGTACAAGCAACTGCAGGAGTAGAGGAATGAGGTTTGAGTTACGACGAGAGCGAACGTCTGTTAAGTGTGAACGCTCGACCCCCTTTGGCCTTTACAATTTGTGCACTCTTGGACTTGTGACCCTACGTCATGATCATAAACTCCAATGTCCTTTTAACAAGTGCAATTATGTTGCTCTTTTAGACAAAATAGGGTCAATTTGAAGCTTTTCCTTTGAAGATGTGGCACATCTCTGGTGGCCAACGTGTTGATCTGTATTCCTGTACGGCAGCAGGTAACTCTCAACATGTAGGACCGCTTATCTCCAGGCCCGCTCCACCATCAAAGGCTTCTGCACACTAATTCATAAGTGACGTGTGCAATGAATTGAGTCATATCTGGAGCACAGAGCAATGGCATTAGGACTAGATGAACTCAAATGTGATGATTTCTCTGAGCGCAATCCCCATTAAGGTTGGTTATCTTTGGATGATTGATTATTTATTCGACCTGTCAAAGTTGATATAGGATTAATGTCTCTTCAGGTCTGCTGTTGGAACGGTAAGCATATGTCATTATCAAAATGATTTAGAGAATGTTTTCATCCTCTTGAAACATCAACAAAATGTATGGAATAATAAGATATCATAATATCATTAAAAAAAAATGCCACAGTTTGATCGTTTCTGCTATTAAATGTGAGAATAGGATGCTTCTCTTTGTTAATGTAAAACTAAATTAAATATGTTTGGATTTTGGTCGGAAAGAAAATTCAATTTTGAAGACACCATCTAGGGCAGTGACCATCAACTGGCGGCCCGCGTGCCACATCCGGCCCGCCAGACATTCTCATCCGGCCCGCAAGGCAGGGGTGACTGTGTCGTTGGCGGAATGGTTAGTGCGCCCCCCCCACTCATTTTATTTTTTTACAACGTCTCGTGAGTAATGTGCTGTACCGGAGTCCAACAGAGAAGCAGCAGCTGGCCCCCGAAAGTGTGTCTTGGATTAATTTTGGTCCTTGGACAAATGTAGTTGGTGATCCCTGATCTAGGGCTTTGGAGGCTTTTGGCGGGTATTTTTACATTACATTACATGTCACTTGTTCGACGCTTTTATCCAAAGCGACTTACATACTCAACACTGTGGGCAATCCCCACAGGAGCAATTTGGGGTGAAGTGTCTCAGGGACACAACGACATGCTGACTGCAGTGGGGTTTGAACCTGTGACCCCCTGATCCCAACACCAAGGCTCTATCCACTGCGCCACACGCCTCCATTTCTCACTCATACTGGACATTCTCTGATATTCAAACAACCAAATAATGGAAATATTGACAGTCAATCCCTATTGGGTTCACCAACACTGAAATTGTAAGCAAAAAGAACATAGCCCTTTATCTGACTCCAAGTTTCTGATGAAAACCACTTAGTAACCCAGACCAACAGAAACATCCTGCTTCTATGATCTGCAACAGGTCAGAGTCATGTCGCCTCTGTCTGCCTCAAATATGTACACAATAGCCCAGACTACTCAGGAGGAAACTCCAGCCGTGTGAAGCTATGAATGGAAATGTGCGGTGTGGACACAACAATGCAGACACCTGATATCCCCCTGTCTGAGCATCAGGAACAGTCGGTCAGAAAAGACACATATCTCATGGTTCTTCTGACATGCCGATGCTTAGGTGGGTTGTGGGTTTGGAGCAATAAACCACCAGACGGTTTTCCAGTCAAGGCTGTCAATTTAAACGCTTGCCACACTTAGCCAAATGGGTGAGAATCCACCCTACGATCTGTGGAAGGAACTAGACGAGCGGAGGATAATCGGACCCCGTTTGACTTCTCAAGAGACTTTGAAGAAGGGAAAAAACAATCCATGTCAAGTCCAGTTTCTTCATGAGAGTTTTGTTCAAACAGTGGCGCATCCTAGTGTGTGTCTAATTTCAGTTATGAGATGTCTAAAGAAGGCCTTCAGAAGTGGACCAGTTTTTGTGCAGGAAGCATTCCTCTCTAATGACAGGGGAAGTTACAAGACGGTTCATAGAAATACTACAGCAGGAAAGCAAACGTTAATTTAGGCTTCTTATTAAGGCGGGCTGACCATAAAAACGCTGTGATCTTCGACACAACATCTGGGACCGCAATGCTTTGAGAGACACCCGCTAGACGTGAGACACGAAAATGCCCGACCTCTGCCTGATGAAATATAGGCAGCGTGTGAGTACAGCTTTAAACACAGATCTGATGCGATTACACGACGAGGATGTTGTATTGTGAGGCGAAAAGTGGGTGAAAAGTTCATGAGAAAACGTGTGTGTTTTACATTTGGTTTGAATAGTTTGATCAAAGCTATAAGACAGAATGAGAATTGAAGATGTAGCCGCATTACAGAACACACCCTGAGCAATAACAGCAGCACGTTAGGGTTGAGTCTTCTCCTACATTCTGATTATAGAGTGGTGCAGTGATTACGAGCTTTTGTAAACCTGGATGTTAGCATCGCAAGGGTTCCCCCGACAAAAAGCAATGGGATTTGTCCATTGGATTTTGGAAAATGGCAGCAAATAAGACGTGTCGCAAACACACATGAATGATATTTACATGTTTTGTTCAGCGGGATAATCTCCACATATTAACACTACTTGGATTTAGCTAACGTTACGCTATAAAGCAGGGATCACCAACTACATTTGTCCAAGGGCCAAAATGTATCCAATAGACACTATCGCGGGCCAGCGGGGGGGGGGGGGGGGGGACGACGACTCTTCACGCTAACGAAGGATCACTTCTAGGCAGGGTTGGGAGGGTTACTTTGTAAATGTAATCAGTTACTGATTACTGAATACATGCTCTGAAAGTAATCAGAATACAGTTACAGTTACGTGTCTTAAAAAAGTAACGTGTTCAGGTTACTTGTAGAATACTTTTGGAATACTTTCTTTTTCCATAACAGATGGGTATGTTTTGTTAAACATGAGACACTTGTTTTACTGTTTTAATGGCTTATCAAGAACTCAAACACAACATCTTGGTGTCATTCTGGACAGCTCCCTCTCATATGCACCCCACATAAAAAACATCACCCGGACTGCATTCTCCTACTGTAAACCTTTCCTTAGAATATGTTATGAATTGTAAGGTGTCCTTGGGTGCTTTGAAAGGCGCCCCTAAATAGAATGAATTATCATTATTAATTATCATTATTATTATTATTATCTGAAACGATGTAATAACTTTTAAAACTTGTTCCAGTCACTTGCCCCATGCATTCAGCAGCAGCAGGCCATTCACTTTGATTTGATCCCGTTATAAATGTCATAATTTCGACAATAAAGAAATGCTACATCAACGTTATCTTACACATTTTATCTAACCATCTCCGTTTCTAACTTTCAATATATTTTAAAAGAGATCTCTCTCTCTCTCATCTGCGTGCGGGGGCGGGGCCTCACAGACACGCTGCATCTCTCTCTCGCTCACAGACACGCTGCATCTCTCTCGCTCACAGACACGCTGCATCTCTCTCTCGCTCACAGACACGCTGCAGCGCTGTGCAGTGTGCACACAGTTCTGCCGGTAATGAATATTACATTTTGTGATGAAACTTTTCCACCAATAATTCCAATAAGTATTCCAAAATGTATTCACTTCAGGTTTACGAAAGTAACTGTAATCAGATTACTCGTTTTTCAAATGTAACGCCAGCTGAATACAGTTAGCCTACTTGATTTTTGTATTCTGATTACGTAACGCCGTTACATATATTCCGTTACAACCCAACCCTGCTTCTAGGCTACTGTCCCGCAGCTCCTGCCTCTCTGTTGGACTCTGTCGCAGCGGGGCTGCTGCTGTGGTGCGGAGCGCACAAAGCAGACTCTTCACAACGAAGGATCACTTCTTCTTCTTCAAGGAAGGGAAGGTTTCGCAGTACGCAGTCTACTGTCCCGCAGCTGCTGCCTCTCTGTTGGACTCCGGTACTGCACCTTACTCACAAGACGTTGTAAAAATAAAAATGGGTGGGGGGCGAACGCAGTAACCACTCCGCCAACGCCACAGTCACCCCGTCGTGCGGGCCGGATGAGAATGTCTGGCGGGCCGGATGTGGCCCGCGGGCCGCCAGTTGGTGGTCACTGCTATAAAGGAACTACAGCACCGTTGAATTACTTCACATCTCCACCGCTAAGCTAAAGGTGGCTAATGTTAGCGTGATAAGCTCAGTCTAATTTAGTCCCTTGTTAGCAATTGCTGTTTTAAGAAGTGTTAAAGCTTCAGACATTCACCAGTTATTTACTGACGTATTTTATGTCGTAGAACAAAATGTCCAAATCTCGTAAGCTTGCATCAACCACATACCTTATTCCAGGCTAACTAAAGTGCTTAAATGCTAACTCTTTTCAGGTTTGATGACTCAATCCTGCACACTTTACCCCAACACCTGATACAACAGCAATCTGAGTTTCTAGCCAGATGCAAAACGGACTTCAACCGGTAACTTAAAATCCTTTATTTACAAACCCCTCTGCTGAACTGGGCAATACAAGAACAAACTGCCATTGTCAGCAACGTTCAACTCTTTCAAGGGAACGTTTACACGCCTTGCCTTTTCTCAGAAAGCTATGAGGATACAAAAGTAAATTGTCACAGAGTTAGTTTCTTCTACTGGAGGGAGAAGTTCAGCAGGGTTAATCTCTTCACCTGCTTCTCAGTAACACACTCCTTTCTGCTCACACTGAATTATTCAAAAGGATATGACTTCTAGGTCACTATCATTACAACAACAAAAAAGACTGCCTTAAAGTTTGCACATGGGAAGGCTAAGCGTGAATTATTGATCAGTTGTAACTTGCTGCCTTAACATACGTGTACCCTAAAAGAAGGCTGGATGACAAACTACATTTATTGTATTGAATAACTGGGAATCTTTCCTGTAATCCAAGTTTCCTATTAATAATACAGTCTGAATGTGGAGATGAATTATGTAAACTAAGATAACTCGGTGACTTTGAGCATTCATGCGGCTATTCGGTAGCAATCTGAGTAAGATATAGTGCTTTAGATGCCAACAAATGTGTCATTTCAATTGAATTATGGGTGAAAAAGCAAATATTTCTAGGTATATTATTCCCCCCCCAGTCAAATCTTATCTGATCTTCCCAGGGAGCATTGCCATAAAGAACCACCCTGGTTCAAAGGTTATCTGATGCTACCCTGACACCATGCTGCAAGTTTTCTTAGGTTGACTTTTATCTCCAGGATGTGTGTGTCAGCTCCATGCCTCCACCAGTCAGCTGGAGCGGTTTCCCTCCCCATCCTGCAGGGCCTCAGGCAGCCATGCAACTTTTCTCCAGCTTCTTCTTTGGAAAATTATGTTTTTAATTCAAACTATATTGCAGAACAACTTGGGAAAATGGCCTTTCTTCTTGCTTTTCCTCCTCTTGCATGTGAAGCATCATTGATTACATTAACTCACATGCTTTTTCTTGCAGCTAACCCTCTCTCTCCCTCCACTATAATTGGCTCATTACAAGTCGAACAAAGAGGCATTTTAAAAGCATTTCCTCATAGACACGTAAGAGCAAAGAGGATACTAAAGCTGATAGGACTTTCCTGTTTTCTAATCAGGCTCCAAAGCTCTGAACCGACCCCTGAACGCATCACTGCAGCCCTACTTTTGCAGGCTAACTTGCTAGTAGGCTAATCTCTCCTGGCAACTTTCAGAGGCATGAACTCCAGTCTTACAACTAAGTCTACAAGCATGCACATGTGTGTTAAAACATCCTTTTCAACGCTTTTAAGCTGCAACAAACCGCGGAATACTTCGTTCATACCACAGTTAGAATCCCAGAGGAACTTTTGTGGGTTTACAAACACAAGGACCACAATGGCGGTGCGCCTTTCTTGGAAAACCGAGCGAATTACACCATCATGCAGAGAATATGTGCTCCAAAACTGAACAGAAGTGCATAAAACAACAGAAACAGGCAACCCGTTTCCATCTTGTTTGTATGTATTTCCAAGTTAGCGCCATATTGAGTGCGCGTGCAGAGCGTAGCAACATTGTTTCCAGGAAAACAAAAGCAGCAACGGAAACAAAGTACCATTTCTTACCTTAGCGATGGCCTTCTTGTATCTCATGACAGCCTGCTGGATGAGTGTGTGCACTTTAATATTCCCATCTCCACACGGCACCACCACCCGGGTCCTGCCAAAACACACCGTGACTTTCATGGCTTTAGTATCCGAGATCTTGGGAGTAAAACCGAGAAGAGGAGGACGAGGAGGAGAAGGAGGAATCCGAGTGGAGATCAAAAAGGAGCATGGGTTTGTTTAGTGTCGGTTCGGCTGTATTCCTTCAGAGAAGCGAGGACTAAAGGTCTTTCCGCTTCTCCCCGCTGGACGACATTGTTTTCTATGTTTTTTCAGACCACCTGTTTAGCTTCCCTCACTCCTTCCCTCTCTCGCTCCCAATCCCTCTCTCTCTCCCTCTGTGCTCGGTCATGTGCTGCGTTCAGGTGCGCTCGGGAAATGTTGGGAAACCAGACTTGAATGACAAAGGGCAAGAAAATCACAATACCTATATTCGTCCCACAGAGGGGAAATGTTCATCTGTTACAGAAAGTAAAGAGCCAAAGATAACTATAGATGCATACTAATTAAGAAGCATACATAAAAACGTTAAAGAGAAAAGTATAAATTACATAATTTAGAAGATACACATCCAGTACCTCTAACAGTTTTGAGAGATAGCAGCCAGGTGATTCAAGATTGGCATGCACACAGCTACAGTGTAGCTCCTCCACAGGGACGTGCACAGACATTTTGGGGGCGGGAGCTCAAGTGAGAAAAAGGGCACTTCCCATAATCATTTATAAAAATAAAAAAGTGTAACAAAAAGTTAAATATAGTTGCACATCTCTGACTTACTGACCAATTTATTTTAGTACCTTCACACTCACGCCTTCTTTAGTATTCACTACGCACAAGAGCAGACAACAAACTATTAAAATGAATAGTTATTAAATGAGCAGTCAACAATCGAAATTAGGAAGTTACTGTTAAAAGGAAGGACATTACAAAATACAAAAATACGAAATACAAATATAAAGTGGAGCCTCGCGAAACCGTGCTGCGCCACACTAATGGCGCCGCATAAGCGCATAGGTGCGCCGCATTTTCGGCTCAGTTGAGGCACCCTCCGCAAGATGAGGCCCCCTCATCAAGGTGAGGCCCCACGCAGTCTGCATGATCGGCCTGTGGGGAGGGACGGCCCTGGATGTATGCAAGTGAAACAATAAGAAAAGCATAATATATTTATTTATTTGTTTGTTTATTCCACACATGGCAGTTATTTTAAAACAAAACATGTGCACTTTACAAAACATATACACGTATACTGATTTTTGTTATAGCGCTGTGTGGAAAGGAGCAGGGAGAATCTTCAACCACAGTTGCTTACAAATACTGAAACATAAAACCAGAATATAATGATTAACGTGACTTAAAAACCTTCTTGCCAAGGAAGAACATCACTTCTGAGGCTTCCAACTTTCGAACCTGCGGTTGACGAGCGGTCCCTGAAGGCATCAGAGGAGTCCCCAGCTGCAGTTTGGCCCCCCGCTGTGGTCAGCATGGGGAGTGTTTGGCGCGCGGAGAGGCACGTCTCACACTCACAGTGGCTAAAGTTGTATTAAGAGCATTACAGTGATTACACTCAGATTACAGCATTCAGACCCGCTGTCCTCACAGGAGGGGGGGGGGGGGGGAATACAAGAAGACTTCCAACAGTAACCAACTTCATTTAACTGGAATGAATTAGTGTTATAGTTTGAGTTTAGATTTAAGGCTAGAGTCATGAATCTAATGATGATAGCTATTATCAACATATTTCATTCATTTGCAAAAATATCTTAATACACTACTATATATATTGTAATGTAACATAATATCTTGTAGTAAAATGTGGGCATTTTAACATTAACTTCATATCTTAGTATAAATATCTTACTGTTTCTTTAAATGGGGCAACTTCAAAGTCACATTTTCAAGTATTCAGATTTTTTTAAATAACTTTTTATATATTTTATTTGTGCCTCTAATGATACATCATCCCTTGTTAAAAGCCACAGGTCTTTTTGTGCACCGTCTCCTTTCTTATTTTACTCCACCGTTACACCCAAGAAACCCCAGAATAAATGGAGAAAACCAGCCCAAATAAAACCCCAGAACTGATGGGGACCTACAGGTCTGAAACTGAACCAAAGCCTCAGATGAAAAGCAGGTCAGATCCTTCAGAGCTTTTAGGAACAGCTGCATCGCACATGGATGGATTTATAAAACTGAACACATCGGCGTTACTGTGAGAAATATCCCAATGAGACGCTGGATTATATTTCATATTCGCTCCGGCTCTTTCAATCAAAAACCAAAAAGACAGACACACATAACAGTTAGATGTCTCTGCTCGGTGTCCTGACTGAAAGGGGGGTAATAGTACCCAGTGGTTGAATGTAAATAAGTACATTTACTCATGTACTTAAGTATTCTGTCTTACTTTGTGTTTTTATCATGCTCTGTTGCCTCTTAGCATTTTTAACAAACCGTATGGTGTCCTTTGGTGTCATGAAAGGCGTTCTACATTCAGTCATCGTTACTTTTACACATGACAACATGATATACAACTTATCTAACCAATGTTTTACACAGTTAATTGTTAAAAAATGGTCTCAACATTGACAAATTACAACATAAAAAGTATGTGAGATGTTTTTGTCATAGTTGAATATATTATATGATGCAGGTATGCAGCCAAGTACTTTTACTTTTGATACTTGAGGTACATTTTTCTCATTATGCTTATATACAGTACTGAAGATTTTCAATTCTTCACTCAATTCAGGACTTTTATTTGTGTATTTTAAGACAATATTACTTCTAATGTGACCTAAGCAAAGGATCTGAGGACCCTTTCCATCCCTGAAAGTGCCCATAAAGCCAAAATGAGCTCAACGCAAGGTTTAATGAGAGCATGAAAGTGTGTGTGTGTGTGTGTGTGTGTATGTGTGTGTGTGTGTGTGTGTGTGTGTGTGTGTGTGTGTGTGTGTGTGTGTGTGGGTGGGTGTGTGGGTGGGGCCTAGCATTACTATACTTGTGGGGACCTAAATCTGTTTACACAGTCACGGGTGGGGACTCGCCTCCCTTATGGGGACAAAATGGAGGTCCCCATGAGGGGATTCATTAATTTTAGGGTGAAGACTTGGTTAGGGTAAGGGTTAGGGTAAGGGTTAGGGTTAGGCATGTGTTGGTTATGGTTAAGGTTAGGATAAGTCTCCAGGAAATGCATGTAAGTCAATGTAATGTCCCCTGAAGTGATGTGTACATGGTATGTGTGTGTGTGTGTGTGTGTGTGAGTGGGTGGATGTGTGTGTGTGTGTGGGGTGTGTGTGTGTGTGTGTGTGTGTGTGTGTGTGTGTGTGTGTGTGGGTGGGTGGATGTGTGTGTGTGTGTGTGGGGGGGGGGTGTGTGTGTGTGTGTGTGTGTGTGTGTGTGTGTGTGTGTGTGGTTAACATGAGGACTGGTTAAAAGGGGCTGTTTAATGCCATTTAATGCCAGCATGCAGATGGGAGGCTATTTTAACTCTTCACACAGCTGGAGCTCACACAACACCAACCTTCAAGCGGTCATAATGCTCACACTGACTCAAGTCTGCAGAAGTTCTAGGAGAAGAAAAAGAAGAAGACTTTTTGACTTTTGCACAAAAAAAAACCACTTTTTTACATATTTAACAATTGTACATATTCTTCAAATAAAGTGCTTAATTGTGTAAAATAAATAAATAAGTGGTCCGAAAAAGGTTCATGACAAAAATAAATACACATAGCCTTCCTCAGGCAGTGTGTTTGCACCGGGGACAGGAGACCCCCCCCCTTGATGAGAGACTGTAAGAAATTATCGGGGAATCCCTCCGGAGTGGAGTCATGACGACTGGATGTGATTTATGTTTTTGTATTTGGTGACATTTTCCCGTCAAGTTAGTCTTTTATAAATCGCAAACATTGCGTAGAAACTGGCGTACGCCATTTTTTGAGTGTATATCCCTTTATAAATGAGGCCCCTGCTCTCTAGGTTCACAAAGTTCTAGTTCCAGATCTCTTTGGTGTCTGAACTATTCCTGGGAAAAGTACGCCTAATGAAAATACGGCAGGTTCAGTCGTGCTTGTGATTTGCAAAGTTATTCAGATTACTTACTAGAAGTGGATCCTTAGTGACCTCATGTGGTGCTATCAGACAGTTAATGTCACTATAACTAGATTTTCAAAACCCCTTTGGCATAACCTTCCTTCAAAGAGAAAACTATATGGGCGTTCACACCTGCCTTGTATAGTCCGGTTGAATCGAACCCTGGTGCGTTTAGCCGCTTGTTGGGGTTCATTTGGGTCGGTGTGAACACAGTCCGAGACCTCTTAAGTGAACTAAACAACCGGACTCTGGTCCGCTAAAATAGGTGGTCTCGGAAAGCTTGTTTGCGAACTCTGGAGCGGTTCATTGCTGGTGTGAACGCAGTCCGCACCAAAACATAGGAAGCGTAGTATTTACGTGTTACAAGAATATCTTCAGCGAAAGAGTCTTTCAAGACATCTGCGGTTGTTTAGTTAAAGAGTGAAGCAGAATGAAGTGTTGAACAGTGTCGTGTAAAGTAAAAGTCTCCGTCAGCTACATAAAAGTAAGAACACCTCTCGTCGGGGAAACGCCCTCCTGACTGCAGAACGTCTCTCATTGTGTTTTAATGTTTTTTAACGGACGTTGTCTGATGATATAATCATATGCGCGGGCCGCTAGTGTCTGTTGATCTCCAGATTAACAGCAGCATGAGAATAACCTGCCGAAAGTGCCGATGCTCCATGGCGGAGGCTCCGGTAGAAATTGTCAGGATTTGCGTTTTTACCCCCTTAATGTCTGACCAATGGTTGAACAGCATTTCCGTGCACATGACTTGTGTTTAAAATGTATAGTCCGTTTGAGTTTTGCCCGTGTGAACGCAAACCGGACCTTCTGAAGAATGAAACAATGTAACAAACTGTCGTCTGGTGCCACCCAGACCCGGCGTCATGGGCGGGCCCCATGGGGCCGGGCCCGCCCATCCAGGATTTGGGCCCGCCCGTCCAGGATTTGGGCCCGCTGTTTTAATCAGGGCTGAATACAACATTTTAATTGTTTTATTATTATGTTCAGTGGCGGCGCCAGGGTATACTGGGGTAGGCTACAGCCATACCAAGAAATGGCTTAGCCCCACCATGAAAAATGATTTTAAAGTAAGATAAATAAAGTCCGCCAACTCGCGCGGAGTAAATTGCACAGACAGCAGTAAAAACCGAAGACTAGAAACGGTTTTGAAAACTTTTGTCACGTAGTGATCATCTTTTCTCAATAGAACATCTTTGATAATGTCTTCTGGCCAATCAGAATCAAGATAACGGCGTGGTGTTGTTGCAGGAAGTCCCCACGGAGAATACTTTTGCTGTAGTACATCTCTATATACATCGATACAACATTACGTGTTGATATAAATCAACACATAATGAAATCAGACCCCACGGTTTGATGATTGATAGGTGTGTGGGCTGTCTTTCATTTTGACACACAGAACAATGGGGGCTATCCACCCTTATCCACAATGTAAAGTCATTCACAGCCTCTCCTCTTGTCTCTGTGAGGAGCAGCAGGTTCAGCTTTCAGAACAAAGTAACACAAAACTAAAATGGCATTCATTTTTTTTTTTTAAATATGTCGTGTAGTAGGCCTAATAGATTTATTTATTTTTCTTCTCAAGAGAGTACCAGAATGTGTATTTTATGTTTAGTATTTCAAAAAATCTCTTGTTATTTACATCAAGACAAATGTGCCTTTTTATTTCATACAGTTCAATTTGGATTGAGACAGGGAAATAATCTAAACCTCACGCGCGGCGTTTCACTGTCAACGGGAGCGTGTATGTAATTACATTGCAAACACTGATGTGAGCCCCACCACTGTATGGGTTAGCCCTACCAGAGATTACCCAACAAAAATATTCTGTTTGTTGTTATTTGTAGGGCTTTGTCCTAATATTTATTTTTTGTTTTAAACTATGTTGAAAGATTAGTTTAATACCTTTTTTTTTTTTTGCTATGAAATTCTGAATGAAAGGCTGCGCGCGAGACTGTTTTTTCGCTGGGTTGAGTCGTGTGTGTTTTTGAGTGAGATGCGGCACAGCAGCCTGTCAGTTTACTCTTGCTAGGTTAGTTTGGCTATTATCATTTATATTTATCTGCAACAATGGATATCAGGAAGTGGGTCACACTTATACACTTGAAAGGAATATGGCAACTCAGCGCCAGATGCAGGCACATTAGAAGACATCAGTTACGTTACCAACGAGCTAGCCAGCCAGCCAGGGACAAGGGAGGCTGGCAATCAATTATATTTTGAAGAGAAATTGACTCTCAAGCCAGCTCTCTCACAAACTCCTGCTCTGTGCGCAAGCAGACCGCTGCACACGCTCTCTGCCTCGCTCATTCTCTCTCTCTCTCCCTTTCTCTCCATCGCTCAACCTCACTCCACCTCTCCACCCTGTGTGCGCTCAGGTTTGCCTGCGTGCTTGCCCAAGTTGGCACAGCGTTACAAATGTGCCACAAAACCAACCAATGGATGTAGTCTATAATAAGACCGTCAACAGCCTTATGGCAACCTAAACCCCCCCCCCCCCCTTGACACATCTTGAGATTTCCCGGGAAATGTAAGTTTCGGGTTGGGCCCGCCCTGGTAAATCAAATGCCCGCCCAGAGACGTATGTCTGCCGCCGGGTCTGGTGCCACCAGAGGAGCGGACTATTAGGTGTGAATGCACCTTAAATTTGTTATCCAACTCTTGATCAATCCAATCATAAATACTTTGAATATGCTGTGTAACAATGTCTCTTCGGTAAAAGTCCTTTAAATCTACATCTATTTAACACCGATGTATCAGACTGGTGTCACACAGAAACATGTTTTGGATGCAGTCGTGCATTTCTGCATCGTTCTACATGATCTAAGATGCTTAAACGCACCACAGAAATGTGATGTTGATCTCTATTTTATTTGTATTCACTTGCACTATTTCATCAGTTATATTGTGCTGCACTGTTGGAGGAGCCTGTGACCAAAGATTTTCATTGACATATCTACACTATAGCTATGCACACATGACAATAAAAGCCTTGAATCTTTGAGCATGGAAGTCCTTCTAAAAGAGCAACACAAGTCAGGTCAATATATCTCCAAGATTCTCTGTGCAGATTCTTTTATGACTTAATAGGCACTAAGCATGGAAAGAGGTTGCAGCAGCTTAACCTCCGATACATTATACCCCTCATTTTGTCTGAAAGGAGTGTGAAATTATACAAACAGGCCGGCTTTAAGCTGCAGAGTCAATATCACTATAAAGTCACTTTGGTGTCCTCATCAGAATCACTCAGTCATCATGAAAATGTAGCAGAATAATTAAACTGAGGTCTTATTAGAAATGGCCAAACATTTACACACATATCAGTACAATGATAAGTCTCTTGAAATGTGTTTCCTTCATTTTATACGTGATGTAAGTGATGTTGGCATGTCCCACACACTGCTCTGCTAACTACAATGTGTAGTGGTTCAATCATACTAAATTAAATATATATATGGTGTTATTGTCCACAACAAGTTATTAGAGAAAACGAGTAATTTTGATCATGTATATTCTATTTTCATAATCATATTGAACATGTTGCATGTGTCCCTGAAATTGCTGTCCACCCTGTCATTATGGGGTAACTGCCCCTATAAGAAACCCTCTGATGTGTTCAGTAACATTTGCATGTCTTTCTTCAATGGAGGCTGAAACAGTGGCTATAGTTGCAGAGTAAGTATTTACACTGTAATCATATTATGTGCAGAATGAATCTGTTATGACTT